>JAPKLW010002562.1:544-29224 GCA_026898455.1 Plectranthus barbatus
TTCTCACACAAGGATTCAAAAATTTTCTTCCACAGTCAATTTCAAATCAGCTCAATCAGCATGCAAGTATAAGTTTCAATTCAGTCCTATCATGCGGTATTCTACATTCATAGGCATCTAACCGCAATCTCAATCAATTCAATACTCAACCCTCAATCAATTCTAATCTCACAATCTCATTCAGGTTATCTCAAAACTCAAAAATTTTCCCCACAAAATAGCATAAAAAATATGAAAAATTAAAATTCAAGGTAAAAATTTAAAAACGGAAAGCATAATAAATAAAAGATAATACGTTCCATCTCTTGTCCACATCCCCCCAAACTTATTGCCAACTCGAAGAGTGGAATAAGTTTGAAAATTAGACAAAAGAGGGAACGATACCTGGTAGTTGATCTCAGACATCAACTTTTTTATCCCCCGGAGTCTTCAATCACCATCAAGGAGGTCGGGTCCAAGCAAGCCTCCTTGCGACCTCCTTTTCATCTCTGTTCTTGACAACTTTCATCCCCCACTTCTTGGCGTCTTCTTCCTTGTGCGCGCATAATGAGGGGCCGACTCCCTTGCTGTCTCTCAATGCCCCCCCGATGGCGGACTTGTACTTCCGTAGAACTCGTAGTAATTTGTCCAACTTCCCATACCTAAGGTGTCCCGGAAGCATCTTGAGTTTCAGAACTAGCGGATCAGAGTTAGATTGCAGTTTTCCCCGATTTGCGTTGATTGATATGGATGAAACTGCAGCAATCCCTTTTCTACGTCGCGCTTTTTCTGTCGATGAAAATTCCGAGTCTGACTTCCTTTGTGCGTCGATCGACGTGACTGTAGCGTCGATCGATGAGGATCCAACAGCTGCGTCGATCGATGAGGCTCCTTCGTCGATCGACGTGGGTGCTTTTCCACATTTGCTTTTCTTTTTCTGGCTGCGTCGGCTTGACAACCGCTTCTGTTTGTTCTCTTTTTCATGTGTTATTCCCTCGGGTACATCCAGCTCCTTCACCCGATCCACAAGCTCATTGTCCATCTTATCCAAATCTGAAGACAAAAGCAAAGAGTGCAGTAAGCAGTACTCCGGAAAATCCGAATCAGTTGCACTAGAAGAAAAAGGAGAGGAAATCACCGGATTTAATCGATTGATCATGTGGCATTCTTCTTGATAGCTCCCTTTATTGCGCTTCTGCACTTCTTTGTAGATGGGGAAGGTGACCGACTCGTCATTGACTCGGAATGTCAGCTTGCCGTCTCGAATGTCAATCAATGCCCCTCCGGTCTTCAAGAATGGTCTTCCAAGGATAAGAGGAATGTTTCGATCCTCCTCCATATCAAGCACCACAAAGTCGGCTGGAATAATAAAATCTTTTACATTTACCAACACGTCTTCTATGATGCCTTTCGGATAAGTAATTGACCTATCGGCCATCTGGAGCGAGATTGTTGTGGGCTTGATGCTTCCGATCTTCAACCGCTTGAAGATTGACAGCGGCATTAAGTTTATGGATGCGCCAGAATCGCAAAGGACCTTCCCGAAGGTCTCTCCTCCAATGACACAGGGGATCGTGAAGGATCCCGGGTCTTCTCTCTTCAGCGGCATCTTCTTTTGGATAATAGCGCTGCATTCCTCGAACAAGTTGACCCTCTCGTGCTCTACGAAGGGTCTTTTCTGAGAGACCATATCCTTTAAAAATTTCATATACCCCGGTATCTCTCGTAGTGCCTCAATCAGCGGAATGTTAATGTTTACTTTCTTCATGTTCTCAAGAAAGCGTGCAAATTTCTCGTTCATCTTCGCTTTGGCAAACCGCTGCGGATACGGCAGGGGAGGCTTATACATTGGTGGCTCGACCGGCGTCGATCGACGAGCTTCAGCCTCGTTCGACGGGGGCTTTGGTACTTCGTCGATCGACGAGGATGCTCCGTCGGTCGACGGAGCTTCGCCTGGGGCGATTTCTGCCTCTTCTTTGGCTTCTTCTTCATCTCGGGCGCCTTTTTCTGATTGTTCAGGCCCTTCATACGATTTTCCCCCTCTTAGAGTGATAGCATTCACTTGGTTTATCTGACTCTGAACTTTGGGGTTAGCTTGAGTATTGCTAGGAAATTCCCCGGGTTTGTGCTGGGCTTCGAGAGCTTTGGCGATCTGACCGACCTGAGTCTGTATGATCTGTACATGTTTCTCGACTTGGTCCACCTTGGTCTTTACTCCAGCTATCTCTTGCTTTAACTTGGCTACAATATCAGTAGAGCCTTCCATGAACTTGGCCAAAATCTCCTCGAGATTTGGCTTCTTCTTCTCCTCCACTTCTCCATCTTGCACTGCAAACCCAGGTGGTGGTTGCTCAGCTGCTTGGGGGTTCGCGTAGGAAAATCCAGGATGGTTCCTCGCGTGATTGAAAGTGTAGGGCTGGTTGTGCTGCTGATATCCCCCATGGTAGTTGTCTTGATAACCGCCCCTTTGAATGAAATTTACAGCGGAACATTCCCCCTCAGATGGAGCTTGCACTGGCTCTACTGCAGCAACTGTTTTCTCCTGCTTCAGTGCAGCGAAATCTTCTCTGATCTTTTTCAGTTCGGCTGCCAAATTGGGTTGCTCGGCAACTTTTTCCACCACTTTCTCCTTCTCGACCACCATCACAGGCCGAGTTCGGCTTGAGGACCACCGTTGAGTGTTGTTGGCCATCTTTTGGAAGAACTCCATGGCTTTCTTTCCGCTCTTCATCATGATCGTGTCTCCTAGTGTGGTGTCCACCAATTTGGCTGTCTTATCATTGAGCCCTTCATAGAATGCTTCGGCTTGTTCTCCTGGCGGAAAACCATGTCCGGGACAAGATCTTAACAGCTCTTTGAATCGCTCCCACGTCTCACTGAAGCTCTCATCAGGCATTTGAGCGAATCTGATGATTTATTTCCTTCTCTGCCTGATGACATTCAGAGGGAAAAAGTTTTCCAGGAATTCATTCCTCAATTCAGTCCATGTGCTTATGCTCTCCTTGTCCAGTGCAGTGAACCATGATTGTGCCTTATCCCTCAGAGAGAATGCGAACAGACGCATTCGGATGGCACTCTTGCTGATTCCCCCGATTTTGACAGTGTTGCAGAGCATCAAGAACTTATCTAGATGGGCATAAGGATCCTCAGTAGGTCTTCCTCCGAATTGATTTTGCTGGACCATCTGCACCAATGCGGTCTTCAGCTCAAAATTATTGGCATTGATGCCAATCTTGAAATCTGTCTCCCTGAACCGAGGTTTATACCGGTTTTGCATGGCTTCCTCTTCTTCCTCATCGTCAGACTCTTTCGGAGGATCCTGGTTGCCATCCTCTCCGTTGTCGAGGTTGTCCCTTTCCAGAATGAGTTGTTGGATTTGCGCTCTCATGGCTTGGATGTCTTCGAGAAGCACAGCTTGTTCCTCGGCAGTTAACATTGGTGGAGGCGGTGGTACGTTATCGTCCATTGTGTGATTACTTGAGCTTTCCTGAGCACGCTTGTTCCTTCGGATCTTTCTGCAAGTAGCTTCAATGTCCGGATAGTAATAAAGCGGGTCCTTTCCTCTGGCTCTTGTACTCATGCACTACCTGTACAACAAAGGAGGTAGTGAGGTAAAACTGGAAATAAAATGAAACAAACTGAAATAAACAACGGAAATTTGGAAAAATAGAAGCGTCGTCGATCGCTTGGAACTAGCGTCGATCGACGGAAATAATCCACTTCGTCGATCGACGCGGCGTCCTCGTCGGTCGACGGCGGGTACGAAAACTTGAAGAAATTACAGGAAACACAAAAAATTTACAGCCTAAAGCAATATTTCAATCACAGACTTAATAGTAAGATTTATTCTGATCACTCCCCGGCAACGGCGCCAATTTGATCCCTGTCTTTTCTACAGATGTCTTTTCTACAGATTAATTATAGAAATAGTGGCAAATAAATTTGTAAACCCTAAGGTTATCGATCCAGGGGAATGAAATAACGAAAAAATCCTAAATACTAAATCAGACGTTCTTAAAATACTGGTTAGGAAAATCAGATAAAAAGTTTTGGTGTTTTGAAAATTGCAATACTTACTAATGAAAATTAAACAGGAAATTTAAAAATCTTTTAGATTCAAATAAGAGAAGCACAGATTCCAGGGATATCTACCTATCAAGTATGACATGTATGAATCAATTGATTAATTCCCAAATTTAATTCCTCTTCGTAGTGAAACATCAGAAAAGTATTACGAACTTCTTTGTTGGACAATTCGCAAAGTAGATTAGTCAACTACCTATCTCCGCTCGGTCTCAAGATAAATTAACTAACTCCCAAGTTCTACAGATTTATCCCTATAAGCAATCTCCTTCAGTTACGACAAGAAATCAGATTATATTGTGAAAATCTCTTTCCATTGAAAACTATCACAGTTATGTCTCAAGTAATCAACTAGATAATCCTAATAAGTGGCCAACAAATCAAGATTATGAATAAGCACAGATTTCACAAACTACGAAGGGAAAGGGAAAATAATTCAATTAATCAAAACATGTATACATAGATAGTTCGAAACCCTAGAATCTGAAAAAGGATTTAGTTACACATATTCAAGGTAAAATTCATCATAGAGAGATAAAACCTGAATTGCATAAAAACTTGGGTTGGAATGTCTTCCCACAAAACTCTGTCTTCAAACATAAACTCTCAAACTCTTTGAATCTCTCAAAATCTGAAATCTGGAATAAAACATGCTTAAAACTCGATTTTACAAGGTTATTTATAGAGGTGGAGGTGTATCATATCAAATCTAGGACTAAAGATATGCATTAATCTCCAAATCAGATCCAGATTAGGTTACCCGCTTTCGCGTCGAGCGTGGCTGATTGGCATCGATCGCGTCTCAACCTCTTGCCTCGTCGACCGCTTCTGAACAGCGTCGATCGACGCGGCCTCCCTCTTCCATCGATCTTCTTCGTCGAGATCTTGACTCCTTTTAGCCTCGTCTGCGCGGTCTCACGGTTTTGGCCATAACTTCCTCATCCGAACTCCGATCGACCCGATTCCAGTTGCGTTGGAGAGCTAACTCAAAGCATCATCCATTGCCACGTGCTAATAGCCCGAATTCCTCTTGTGGAAAAACTCTTCACTGCTACTCTTACACGTCACTGCTTCCGGAACGGTTTTCTCATGAGTTTAGGCCTAAAAACCTGCATAAACATCAAAACACACCTAAAACCACCTAATATTGATATCATGCATAAAATATATATATAAACTCAATAAAACAACATAAAATAATATAAAAATAATATAGATAAGTTAGTGAAATAACGAGCTTATCACCTACGAAGAGGCAGTGCAGGACAAGGAAGTTGTGAAATGGCGCATCGCCATGGATTCTGAAATAGAATCCATAACCGCTATGGATGTATACCAGAAAGTTGTGCTGCCTGATGGCTTTAGAGTCATAGGGTGCAAGTGGGTATACAAGAGAAAGAAGGGAGCGGATGGAGAAGTTACGACTTTCAAAGCCAGACTAGTGGCAAAGGGTTATTGTCAGAAATAGGGCATAGACAATGACGAAACCTTTTCACCGGTAGCCATGCTTAAATCTATCCGGATACTTCTTGCCATAGTAGTGCACTTAGACCTCAAGATTTAGCAAATGGATGCCAAAACCATTTTCTAAACGGTTGCCTTGAAGAAGGTAGGGACATCTATATGCAGCGACCCGAGGGCTATATGATCAATGGCAAAGAACATCTTGTCTGAAAGCATAAGAAGTCCTTGTACGGACTTAAGCAAGCTTCAAGGTCGTGGAACTTACGTTTCAACAATGTGATTAAATCTTATTGATTTTCACAGTAGGAGAACAAAAGTTGTGTTTATCGACTTTGTGTTAGTGGGAGCGTGGTTTTCCTTGCACTATACGTGGATGACATACTCCTATTTGGAAACGAGGGAGTGATGTCAGAGATTAAACATTGGTTATCCGAACAATTCCAAATGAAGGATTTGGGAGAAGTTGGGAACATTCTTGGGATTAAGGTCTTACAGGATCATAAGAGAAGGATGTTAAGCTTATCTCAGGATCCTATGTGGATACTGTGATAGCCCGATTCAGCATGCAACTCGCCAAGAAAGGCTTGCTACCTTTCAGACCTGGCATACATCTTTCTACTGGGCAGTGTCCTGTGACACAGAGTGAGAAAGATGAGATGAGTCTAGTACCATACGTATCTGCGGTGGGTAGACTCATGTATGCAATGCTGTGTACCAGGCCTGATATTTGTTATGTCGTTGGCATGGTAGCAAGATATCAGTCTAACCCTGGACAGGCGCATTGTACTGCGATAAAGCACATCCTCAAGTATTTGAAGAGAACTAGGAATTATTGCCTAGTTTATCAAAGTGAGGATTTGTGCCCTGTAGATTACACAGATTCGGATTTCCAAGGGGACCAGGATGATAAGAAATCGACCTCAGGTTATGTGTTTACCTTGGGAGGTAGGGCTGTATCTTGGAGGAGCGCAAAGCAGAAATGCATTGCTGACTCCGCCATGGAGGCGGAATATGTCGCCGCCTCCGAAGCTTCGAAAGAAGGGGTATGGCTCCGGAACTACCTTTTAGAGTTGGATGTGATTCCGAGTCTGCCTAAGAGTATCACAATCTATTGTGACAACTCATGTGCAGTGGCGAACTCGAAGGAACCACAGACTTACAAGGCGAGCAAACACATAGAAAGGAAGTACCATATCATACGAGAGATCGTATCGAGGGGCAATGTGCAGATCAAGAAGATTGACACTAGTGAAAACCTAGATGATCCATTCAAAAAGTTCTTGCCATAGAAGTTTTACGAAAGACATATTCGTGGACTAGGTCTGAGGTGGATGCCTACCACTGGCAGTGGTTGATGTAATAGCTAGGCTAGATAGACGCACTGTATACTCTGTAATAGCGAGTGTAATGCTTTGAGTATAAGTGGGAGATTGATGGGTTTTGTATACAGAAAGCATTTATTACGATGAGTATACATTCAACGGTATATCCTATCTGTTAACAAACTTACACGCTGATGGATTTATATACTGAAAGCAATATGATTGGTATATTATGTACAAGTTCGATTGGTTAATATACTTGGAATCATAAATGTTGTATGTTCTTCTCCTGTCTGAATTAACAAACATGTGTCGCAAATGCAATTATCCTCTTATCTCGTTGATAGGGAGATCATACGGTGTGTATTAGATCATGGAAGATCGTATGGATCGTTTGACCTAGCGAGATATAAATGGTAATCACAGCTAAGACAATTCCAGGATAAACTGTCGGTGTAGGCTGCAGCATACGCAGTAATAAGCATCTTATCTTCGATGGCTTGGTATGCTGGTGTGGGGGCACACATTGATAAGGACCTAAGTCGAGATCAAATCCTTTATCCTGACATTAAAAGAATCTAGATCTCTATGGCTTGATGAGATCCTAAGCCTATATGAAGGTACAGAAGTATGTGCAGATTGTGTATTACTTTGAGTTGCAGTGAAAGGCTCTAGTTGAGCTTGTATATCTGTATCTTGGGTAATAGCAGTTTGTGTATGACTGTCTGGTACTGGAACTAGGTAACCACATCCAGTATAGGATGGTGACATTCCCTGAGCAGTTCAAAAGGTTCGTTATGCTAAAGTCCTTCTGGCTGATTAGGTTCAAGCATAAGTGAAAAGATTTGAGTGGATTGACTTAGGAATATAAGTTGTTAATTAATTAAATAGCTTGTGAGAGCTTAAATTAATTAACGAATGTCTGTAACCTTAAATGTGGGGATATACCGAGCCCATGCAACCCGTACCTCAAAACGTGGTAGAAGATAGGTAGGACAGTATTGATTCTCTGGTGGAATGAATCAATATTAATTAATTAATTATATTTAAGGTTGAATATGAGAATTAATTAATTGATAGGCCTCATTTTCTATTTGCGTTCTGGTCCCTGGTCTGGCCCATGAAACTCAAGTCCAATAGAAGTCCAGTATTTTCCTATAAATAGGCCTCAGTTCCTCAGATCTCAACACACCACAAGATCATAAGTTGCACACAGCAAACCAGGTTTTGGGAGCTGTGGTGATCGACTAGATCTGAGAAACGAGGAGGTAATTCTGCTTCTCAACCGGGCAAGGAATCTGAAGGGAATCTTCACCAGATATTCAGATTGAGTTGGGAATTAAATCTTTGTGCGTGGGAAAAGATCAAGAGGTATCTCTGCGCACTCGTTCTTCAGGGTTTTGCAATCCAGGTATTCCGCATAATCCCCCTTATGTATATTCAATAGGAGTATGCTAGCATTAATCATAGGCATAGCAATTTATTTTGATATTCCAAATTAACGATCCTTAGCAAACGGACTTCGTGATTCAGTTCAAGAATCCCTTCACTTGGTATCAAAGCCAGGTTGAATTAATTGGCTCTATCGGAAAAAATAATATTGCCTATGATTTGCATGATAATTATTATTGAATGATTGCATGGGTTTTGGATTGTATGATTACGTTTTGTCGTCCTCGTGGTTCTCGGGTTAATTCGCCCCTTTATAAGGATCCATTTTTCACCGACGAGATAAATATGTGGTTAGATTTAGATTTTTAGATTGTAATTAGGTTTATTCAATGTAATCTTTTATTTAAAAATTAAATCTGTAAAATGGAGAAGGAATAACACGAAGAACGAAGAACACGAAGAACAAAGAACACGAAGAACTAAGGACTACACGATGCACGACAGCTCCGACTGATGGATTTATATACTGAAAGCATTATGATTGGTATATTATGTATAAGGTCGATTGGTTAATATACTGGGAATCACAAATGTTGTATGTTCATCTCGTGTCTGAATTAACAAACGTGTGTCGCAAACACAATTATCCTCTTATCTCGTCGATAGGGAGATCATACGGTGTGTAGAAGATCACGAAAGATTGTATGGATCATTTGACCTAGCGAGATATAAATAGTTATCACAGTTAAGTCAGTTCCAGGATAAACTGTCGGTGTAGGCTGCAGCATACGCAGTAATAAGCATCTTATCTGACATTGATATGCTGGTGTGGGGCACACATTGATAAGGACCTAAGTCGAGATCGATTCTTTTATCTGACATTAAAAGAATCTAGATCTCTATGGCTTGACGAGATCCTAAGCCTAAATGAAGGTACAGAAGTATATGCAGATTGTGTATTACTTTGAGATTGCAGTGAAAGGCTCTAGTTAAGCTAGTATATCTGTATATTGGGTAATAGCAGTTTGTGTATGACTGTCTGGTACTGGAACTAGGTAACCACATTCAGTATAGGATGGTGACATTCCCTGAACAGCTCAAAAGGTTCGTTATGCTAAGTCCTGCAGGCTGATTAAGTTCAAGCATAAGTGAAAAGGTTTTAGTGGATTGATTCAGGAATATAAGATGTTATTTAATTAAATAGCTTGTCAGAACTTAAATTAATTAACGAATGTCTGTAACCTTAAATGTGGGGATATACCGAGCCCATGCAACCCGTACCTCAAAACGTGGTAGCAAATAGGTAGGACAGTATTGATTCTCTGGTGGAATGAATCAATATTAATTAATTAATTATATTCTGGGTTGAATATGGGAATTAATTAATTGATAGGCCTTATTTGCTATTTGCATTTTGGTCCCTGGTCTGGCCCTTGAAACTCAAGCCCAATAGGAGTCCATTAATTTCCTATAAATAGGCCTCAGTTCCTCAGATCTCAACACACCACAAGATCATAAGTTGCACACAGCAAACCAGTTCTGGGAGCTGTGGTGATTGACTAAGATCTGAGAACGAGGAGGAAATTCTGCTTCTCAACCGGGCAAGGGATCTGATAGAGAATCTTCACCGGATTTTCAGATCGAGTTGGAATACAGATCAGAAGATCAAATCAGGAGGATTTTTCTTCTTCTCTCTCCTCTTTATTTTTGAAAATAATATTATTATTTTCATAGATTTATTTCCTCAATCTGTTAGGAAATTAAATCTTTGTGCGTGGGAAGGATCAAAGGGCATCTCCGCGCACGCGTTCTTCAGAGTTCATCGATCCAGGTATTCCGCATAAACCTTCTTATGCATAATAATATAGGAGCATGCTAGAATTGTTCATAGGCATAGCAATTTATTTTTGATATTCCAATTAACGATCCTTGGCAAACGGACTTCGTGATTCAGTTCACGAATCCCTTCAATTGGTATCACAGCCAGGTTAATTAATTGGCTCTATCGGAAAAATAATATTGCCTATGATCATGCATGATTATTATTATTGATTGCATGCAATGGATGGTTTTTGGATTGATTGTATGTTTTTCGTCCTCCTAGTTCTCGGGTTAATCCGCCCTTTTATATGGATTCGTTTTTCACCCACGAGATAAATCCGTGATTAGATTTAGATTTTTAAATTGTAATTAGGATTATTCCATGTAATCTTTTATTTCAAAAATTAAATCTGTAAAACGAAGAACGAAGAACGCGAAGAACACGAAGAACGAAAACACAAAAAACGAAGGGCCGCACGATGCGTGACAGCGCCAGCATGGCAGGAATGCCATGCACGGCGGTCAGACGCGGCGGGGCACGGCAGCAGGGGGCACGGCCAGGTGCGGCGACGGTGCAGCCGCGCGCGGAAACCCTAGGGTTTTAGCGCGCCGCACGCACGCAGGCAGATGGTTGCGCGGCCAACGCCGGCCAGGCGCGGTGCGGCGGCTCCAGGCCAGGACCGGCAACGCGAGGGGCGGCAGAGCGCGGCGGCGTGCGGCCAGGGATGCGGGCGCGCGCGCACGCCGGCGGCCGTCCTCCCTCCCTCGGTCGGCGTCGGCAGGCAGAGCAAGGTGGTGTGGCGACGGCTCGAGAGGCGGAGACCGACGACGGCGGACGGTGGTGGTGGTGCGGGCGCAACCAGTGCAAACCCTAGGGTTTGCGGGTGCGTGCCGGAGCGTGCATCCCCTCCGCGCTTCGTGCGCGTTTTCCGGCGAGCCTAGGTGAGCCAACGATGGAGAAGAAGATAAAAGGTGGTTCGGGCAACGGTCGGGGCAAGCCGGGGTGGCGGCATGCAAAACGGGCAACGGCCGGAGGAGGCGGATTGCGGGCTACAACCATGCACGTACGTGCATGGCTGTTGCGCCACTCCGAGAGCCCTCACGGCGGCGGCGAGTCGCCGGCGGCGGTAGTTCGTCGGTGGTGACTCATCGGCCCAAGTTCTCGTAGGCTATTGGGATTGCAATGTGTGCCTAGGCCCGCAATTCAGTTAACTAGCCCAGTTGTCCGATTTTCCAATAAATCAAATCTTGGAGGCCCATATTCGGAAAATGAATTCAGATCTCAATCCAAGTAGTGGGAGCCCAGTCGAAGATATGTATTGTTAATTCCAACTTGTAATAGTTAGAATAAATTTTTATTTCATATCATGGGGCCACGAGGACATTTTTTATTTGCTTTATTATTTGTCTTCGCATGATATACGTGTTTAATTTAATTGCGCAGCATACAAGCATGTTGTAGATAATAGGAGCACGTTTACTGCTTTTATTTACTGCTTTAAAGCATGCTATATGATTTTTTTTATATAATTAATTATAACTATAAATTCGGAGTTCATGCTATGCATGATAGAATTTCTAGCAATGTTATAATTATGGCTACATAAAATAATCTGTGCAATTGAACCTTATGAACTAAAAATTACTAAGCTCATAATTTAGTAAGACCTCCACAAAGCGATCCTTTATTGGAAGTGGGTAATTTATTAGGTAAACATCTACATGTGTAACTTACTTAATTTATTATTCATAAGTTCTAATAGATAGGATTTCTTAAAACAAACAATTATTTCATGTGAGAAGTGGGAGTTCATGCGTAAACGTCTACATGTGTAGCTTGCGTATTGAATTTTCATAAGTTCTCTAGGGATTGAATTAAATGAGACAACCTTATTATAGGGATTAGGTGTGTTCTAATAGATCCTTATATGGGAGGGTTGGCTTTGGTGGTAAGCTAGCTTAGATGTTATCCAGAGTATAACTCATTTGTGATGTCCCTGCTCAGTAGGATAATATGGTCTTAAGTTAGTCTCCAATTATTAATTCCATTTGTCTAAGGAACCCGGGCATGGATTGGAATTAAAGGACTGCAATTGAAAGATGCAGTCTGGTTAAGTGTTTTGTTGTAAACGTCCACATGTGTGGCTTGCAATAGTAATACTTAGGCAAATTGGAGGAAACATTAATATTGCTTTATCATAAGGTTTCAATATTTAATTGTTTCAATAGTTTGCGACTATATTTTAATTTATGTTTTAATTTATTGTTTTGAGACATGTCTATTGCTCACGTTGTCAACCTCTTAATAACAAACCCTTTAATTGGTCCGAATTTTCCTGAGTGGAAGTTATGCTTCATGGAAATACTCTGCACTGCAAAACATGCCCATATACTTTACATGGACCCTATAACTCCTAAGTATTGGAGCTGTACTGGTTATGAGCGAGAGTTCTATGACAGATGGGTAGCTTCTGATGGGTTTGCCCGCAAACTCATCATGAAGAGTCTGTCTAGAGAATTAAAGCTCAAGTACAAGAAGTTCGGATCTGCTGTTGAGATATGGAGGGACCTTGTGAAGGTTTATGGGAAGGTGAGACGAACTGTTAGTTATAATCTTGTAGAGGACCTGATCTGCAAGAGAATGACTGATGGGAGTTCGTTGCTTCTGCACTTTATCAGTATGATGAGAATTATGAGAAAGTACAGAATGAGAGGTGGACATGTCAGTAAGCGGGCAGAAATATTGATTGTCCTGCACTCTCTCTCTAATTCTTATGATGATTTCATCAAGTCCCTCGGTACCAGGCGCGAGTTTACTCTTCCTGAGTTACTCTTAGTCCTGATGCGAGAGGAGTCTAATCTTAGGGCATTGGAATTTGCTCCAACTTTGTCATCTTTTGACAAGACAGTTGCTGAAGCAAAGGAAATGCTTAAAAGGTTAGATGAAGCTGATTTAGTAGAAGATGTCATCAGGCCACGCAAACACAAGCGAAGTTAAGTAGATTTTCTAGTGCCTAGCATGAGTAGACAAGGTACGTCATGTGCATTTATAACGGAAACATGTTTAGCATCGGTTTCTACCCATTCTTGGGTAGTGGATACTGGAGCTACTGACCATGTTAGTTATACTTTACAGAGGTTCAGGCCGACAAGGCAGCTGAAGCATGACGAGATTACCATCTCAATGGGCAGCGGAGAGCGAGTCTCAGCAGTAGCCATTGGAGGTATTACTTTATGCTTTAAAAACAATGTTCTGATTTTGAGAGATGTTTTATATGTGTCGGTTTTTCGGCGGAACTTAATTTCAGTTTCCAATTTATTTTGTGATGGATATTAAGTTATTTTTTATAGTGGAGTTTCTATCATTGGTAATAACGGTGTTATCTGTCATGGCAAACTGATTGACTCTCTCTATATCATTGATTGTATGCATAAATCTTCCGTGAATGTTGCAAACTCATCCAATAATAATAGTCATTTAAAGAGAAAGTTTTCTTCCGATGAGGATCAAACATATCTCTGGCACTTGAGACTAGGTCACATCAATCTAAAGAGGATCAAGAGATTAGCATGCGATGGGCTCTTGAATTCTTTCCAAGTGGTACCGCATCAAATCTGTGAGTCCTGTATAGAAGGAAAGATGACGACTAGGCCTTTTAAGGCAAGTCAGTCTCGAGCAGAGAATGTCTTGGAATTGATCCACTCTGACTTATGTGGATCAATGTCTACGCAAGCTCGTGGAAGTTATGAGTATTTCGCCACATTCATTGACGATTACTCAAGATTCGGATATGTCTATTTGCTTCACCATAAGTCTGAATGCTTTGAGAAATTCAAAGAGTTTAGGACTGAGGTAGAAAAGAAGCTTGGTAGGACTATCAAGACACTAAGATCAGATCGTGGTGGAGAATACCTCAGTAACGAGTTCTTGCAGTACTTGTCAGATAACGGGATTACATCCCAGTGGACTGCACCAGGAACCCCTCAACAAAATGGTGTAGCGGAAAGAAGAAATAGAACTCTCCTGGAAATGGTCAGGTCGATGATGAGTTATGCAAGCTTGCCGATTTCGTTTTGGGGATATGCCTTGGAGACAACGGCCTATTTGCTTAACCAGGTACCTTCTAAATCAGTTCCTAAAACGCCTCTGGAACTCTGGTATGGGCGAAAGCCAAGTTTGAACAGAGTGAGGGTTTGGGGTTGTCCGGCATATGTGCTGACAAAGGAACCTGATAAGTTAGAAAGTAGTTGTAAGCTGATGTTGTTTGTAGGATATCCCAGGCAAACGAAAGGTGGTTACTTCTATTGTCCTGAGAATCAGAAAGTCGTTATCAGTACCAACGCGAGATTCTTGGAGGACGAATAAGTAAGAAACAACAGATCCTAGAGTGAAATTGTCCTCCACGAGTTTGAGGACAAAGAAGCAATTCCATCAGGAAAGCCCAGTGTAGTGGTAAATCCACCTACAACAGGTGAGGCTATACCAACACTGCCACTAATGCAATGTATGGGACCAACGCGTACTGTGCCAAATACTGACACGGTTCAGATGCCTCGTCGTAGTGGGAGGGTTGTCCACCAACCCGAAAGATATATGTTCGTGGGAGTCTTCTGACTTGATCCCGAAAAATGGACTGGATGTTACCGATCCCTGGACATATGACGAGGCGGTATCTGATAAAGATGCAGACAAATGGCTGATCGCCATGGACTCTGAAATAGAATCCATTACGGCTATGGATGTATACCAGAAAACTGATTTTCCAGATGGCTGTCGAGCCATAGGCTGCAAATGGGTATACAAAAGAAAGAAAGGAGTGAATGGTGAAATTACAGCTTTCAAAGCAAGGCTGGTGGCGAAGGGTTATAGTCAGAAAGAAGGTGTAGACTATGATGAGACCTTCTCACCGGTATTCGTATACTCCTAGCCATAGCAGCACATAAAGACCTAGAAATCTGGCAGATGGATGTCAAAACCGCGTTTCTATACGAGTACCTTGAAGAAGATAGGGACATCTATATGCAACAGCCAGAAGGTTATGTGCAGAAGGGCGAAGAACATTTGGTCTGGAAGCTAAGGAAGTCGCTGTATGGACTTAAACAAGCTTCACGGTCATGGAATCTACGTTTTGATGAAGTGATTAAATCCTATGGATTTTCACAATGCTCAAACGAGAGTTGCGTGTACCGTCTATGTGTCAGCGGAAGCGTGGTGTTCCGTTCACTTTATGTAGATGATATTCTCCTATTTGGCGACAATGTTGAAGTATTGTCGGGCATAAAGGGGTGGTTATCCGAGAAGTTTCATATGAAGGACCTGGGGGAGGCAGGATACATCCTAGGGGTAAAAGTATTGCAGGAGCACAATAAGAGGATGCTGACCTTGTCTCAAGGATCATATGTGGATACTGTGATTGCCCGTTTAAGCATGCAAACTGCCAAGAAAGGTCTGTTACCCTTCAGACATGGCATATATCTTTCCAAGGATCAGTGTCCGGTGACACAAAGGGAGAAAGATGAAATGAGGAACGTGCCGTATGCATCGGCCGTGGGGAGCCTCACGTATGCAATGCTATGTACGAGGCCAGATATCTGCTTTGCTGTAGGCATGGTAGCGAGATACCAGTCTAACCCTGGACAGGCGCATTGGACCGCGGTAAGGCACATACTTAAATACTTACTAGAGACTACTATCGCGTCTATCAGTGTGAGGAGTTGTGCCCTGTGGGTTATACTGATTCAGATTTCCAGGCTGACCGAGACGAAAAGAAGTCCACCTCTGGCTATGTGTTTACATTGGGAGGTGGGGCCATATCATGGAGGAGTGCAAAGCAGATGTGCATTGCGGACTCCACCATGGAAGCAGAGTATGTGGCAGCTTCTGAAGCTTCGAAAGAAGCGGTATGGTTTCGAAACTTCCTTCTGGAGTTGGACGTGATTCCTAAGCTGCCCAAGTCAATCACGATATACTGTGATAATTCGGGAGTTGTGGCTAATTCAAAGGAACCACGAACTCACAGAGCAACAAAACACATTGAAAGGAAGTACCATATTATACGAGAAATCGTAGCAAGGGGTGATGTGCTAGTAGAGAAGATTGATACAAGAAATAATCTAGCGGATCCATTCACAAAGGCTCTGCCTCAGAAGGTCTACGAGATGCATGTACGTAACCTTGGGCTGAGGGCTAAGCTATCCACGTAAAATGTTTGATTTAATAGCTAGATTAGTTTAGACGCGTTATACTCTGGAAAGCACCTGTATAATGCTTTCAGTATAAGTGGGAGATTGATGGATTTATATACTGAAAGCATTATGATTGGTATATTATGTACAAGTTCGATTGGTTAATATACTGGGAATCATAAATGTTGTATGTTCATCTCATGTCTGAATTAACAAACAAGTGTCGCAAACCCAATTATCCTCTTATCTCGTCGATAGGGAGATCATACGGTGTGTAGAAGATCACGGAAGATCGTATGGATCGTTTGACCTAGCGAGATATAAATAGTTATCACAGCTGAGACAGTTCCTGGATAATCTGTCGGTGTAGGCTGCAACATATGCAGTAATAAGCATTTTATCTTGGATGGCTTGGTATGCTGGTGTGGGGGCACACATTGATAAGGACCTAAGTCGAGATCGAATCCTTTATCCTGACATTAAAAGAATCTAGATCTCTATGGCTTGATGAGATCCTAAGCCTATATGAAGGTACAGAAGTATATGCAGATTGTGTATTACTTTGAGATTGCAGTGAAAGGCTCTAGTTGAGCTTGTATATCTGTATCTTGGGTAATAGCAGTTTGTGTATGACTGTCTGATACTGGAACTAGGTAACCACATCCAGTATAGGATGGTGACATTCCCTGAACAGCTCAAAAGGTTCGTTATGCTAAGTCCTGTAGGCTGATTAAGTTCAAGCATAAGTGAAAAGGTTTGAGTGGATTGATTCAGGAATATAAGATGTTAATTAATTAAATAGCTTGTCAGAGCTTAAATTAATTAACGAATGTCTGTAACCTTAAATGTGGGGATATACCGAGCCCATGCAACCCGTACCTCAAAACGTGGTAGCAAATAGGTAGGACAGTATTGATTCTCTGGTGGAATGAATCAATATTAATTGATTAATTATATTCTGTGTTGAATATGGTAATTAATTAATTGATAGGCCTTATTTGCTATTTGCATTTTGGTCCTTGGTCTGGCCCATGAAACTCAAGCCCAATAGGAGTCCAGTAATTTCCTATAAATAGGCCTCAATTCCTCAGATCTCAACACACCACAAGATCATAAGTTGCACACAGCAAACCAAAATTTGGGAGCTGTGGTGATCGACTAAGATCTGAGAACGAGGAGGAAATTCTGCTTCTCAACCGGGGCAAGGGATCTGATAGAGAATCTTCCCCGAATTTTCAGATCGAGTTGGGATACAGATCAGAAGATCAAATCAGGAGGATTTTTCTTCTTCTCTCTCTCCTCTTTATTTTCAAAAATAATTTTATTATTTTCATAGATTTATTTCCTCAATCTGTTAGGAAATTAAATCTTTGTGCGTGGGAAGGATCAAAGGGCATCTCCGCGCACGCGTTCTTCAGAGTTCATCGATCCAGGTATTCCGCATAAACCTTCTTATGCATAATAATATAGGAGCATGCTAGGATTGTTCATAGGCATAGCAATTTATTTTTGATATTCTAATTAACGATCCTTGGCAAACGGACTTCGTGATTCAGTTCACGAATCCCTTCACCGACACGGCACAAGGTCGTGCACGGCGGTCGCACGTGGCAGGCACGGCAGCGCACAGGTGCACGGCAGCCACAACGGCGGCGCAGCTGTGCGGAAACCCTAGGGTTTCAGCGCGCGGCGCACGCACGCAATGGGCAGCAGCCGCACGGCCGAGGCTGGCCAGGCACAGTGCAGAGCTCTGGGGCAGGCGACGTGAGGAGCGGCAAGGCAGGGGGCTGGGACGGCAGCGGCGCAGACAGGGCGCAAGGCTCGTGCGCGCGCGGCAGGCTTGTGCAGCCCTGCGCGCGACACCGGTTGCGCTCCTCCCTCCCTTCAATCAGCATCGGCGGGGGCCAGGTAGTGTAGGCAGTGGCTCGTGGCGCGGAGACGCGGGCTGGGGGCGGTCCGACGGGGTGGCTCACGCGTGCAGAGCAATGCAAACCCTAGGGTTTGCGTGTTGCGCGTGCGTCTCTCACGTCGCGCTCCCTGCGCATTTTCCGGCGAGTTGTGGTAGCTAACGGTGGAGAAGATGGTGCACGGCGGTTCGGGCAATGGTCGGGGCAAGCCGGGGCGGCGGCATGCAAAACGGGTGATGGCCGGAGGAGGCAGAATTGCGGGCTGCAACCATGCACGTACGTGCATGGCTGTTGCGCAATTCCGAGAGCCCTCGCGGCAGCGGCGAGTTGCTGCCGGTGGTGGTTCATCGGTGGTGGCTCGTCGGGCCAAATTCTCGCGGACTATTGGGCTTGCAGTGTGTGCCTAGGCCTGCGATTTGGTTAACTGGCCCAGTTGTCCAATTTTCTGATGGATCAAATCTTGGAGGCTCATATTCAGAAAATAAATTTAGATCACAGTCCAAGTAGTGGGAGCCCAGTCGAAGATCTGTAAAAATAATTCCAACATGTAATAGTTAGAATTATTATTATTTTTGTATCATGGGGCCACGAGGACATTTTATATTTGTTTTATTATCTATCTTCGCATGATATATGTGTTTAAATTAATTGCGCAGCATATAAGCATGTTGTAGATAATAGGAGCACGTTTACTGCTTTTATTTACAGCTTTAAAGCATGCTATGTGATTTATTTTGTGTAATTAATTATAACTATAAATTCGGGGTTCATGCTATGCATGATAGAATTTTAGCAGTGTTGTAATTATGGCTACTTAAAATAATATGTGCAATTGAACCTTATGAATTAAAAATTACTAAGCTCATAATTAAGTAAGACCTCCACAAAGCGATCCTTTATTGGAAGTGGGTAATTTATTAGGTAAACGTCTAATGTGTAGCTTACTTAATTTATTATTCATAAGTTCTAATAGATAGGATTTCTTAAAACAAACATTTATTTCATGTGAGAAGTGGGAGTTCATGCGTAAATGTCTACATGTGTAGCTTGCGTATTGAATTTTCATAAGTTCTCTAGGGGATCAGGTGTGTTCTAGTAGAACCTTATATGGGAGGGTTGGCTTTGGTGGTAAGCTAGCTTAGATGTTATCCAGAATAACTCATTTGTGATGTCCCTGCTCAATAGGATAATATGATCTTAAGTTAGTCTCCAATTATTAATTCCATTTGTCTAAGGAACCTGGGCATGGATTGGACTTAAAGGACTGGAATTGAAAGATGCAGTCTGGTTAAGTGTTTTGTTGTAAACGTCCACATGTGTGGCTTGCAATAGTAATACTTACGCAAATTGGAGGAAACATTAATATTGCTTTATCATAAGGTTTCCATATTTAATTGTTTAAATAGTTTGCGACTATGTTTTAATTTCTGCTTTAATTTATTGTTTTCAGACATGTCTTTACCAAATGTGATCAATATCTTAGCACAAAACCAATTAACCGGTCCCAATTTCCAAGAATGGAAACGCAACATGGATTACATCCTTATCGCAGAGGAACACAAGTTTTTCCTTGATAAGCCTCGTCCGGCTGCTCCACTAATGCATCGACTGATGTGGAAAGGAGCTACTATAACAAGTGGCTCAAGTCAAACTATATAGTGAAATGCTATATGATGACTACTATGTCCAAGGTACTTGCACAACATCATCATTCATATGATAATGCTAGTGACATAATGGACAGCCTCACAGTGACCTATGGTGAGTCAGACCGAGCAGTCAAATTCAATCTCATGAGGGAAAGAAAATGGCAGAAGGTAGCTCGGTCAGAGAGCACGTGGTTGGCATGACTCACCTTATGGATGAGCTCACGCTGCACGGAGGTGGTATCGATGCGGAAGCGCAGGTTGATATCATTCTCAACTCTCTGCCAAAGTCATTTGAGAACTTTAGACTGAATGTTGTCATGAACAAGAAAGAGTAAACTCTTAACGAGTTACTCAATGACTTGATGGCAGCGAAATCAGTAATGCAACTAGAAAAAGTTGCTTTGGCTACTTCTAGTAACCGTCCTGTTGCGCTGGTTGGCAAGAGGCGCAATGGAATGTTTAAGAAGAAAGTTAAAGGTACAACTTCTGGGAGAAAGTCAAAAAGGACATCGGGCGTGCCTGCTAAAAGAGACAAGTGTTTCAGGTGTGGCAAGGCTGGTCACTGGAAGAAAGATTGTCAAGTCAGGAAGACTGGACAAGGTGCGTCATGTGCATTTATAACAGAAACATGTTTAGCATCGGTTTCTATCCATTCTTGGGTAGTGGATACTGGAGCAACTGATCATGTTTGTTATACTTTGCAGGGGTTCAGGCCGACAAGGCAGCTGAATCATGACGAGATTACCATCTCAATGGGCAGCGAAGAGCGAGTCTGAGCAGTAGCCATTGGAGATTTAACTTTATGCTTTAAAAATAATGTTTTGATTTAGAGAGATGTTTTATATGTGCCAGTTTTTTGGCGGAATTTAATTTCAGTTTCCAAGTTATTTAGTGATGGATATTTAGTTATTTTTTATAGTGGAGTTTCTATCATTGGTAATAACGGTGTTATCTGTCATGGCAAACTAATTGACTCTCTCTATATCATTGATTGTATGCATAAATCTTCCATGAATGTTGCAAACTCATCCAATAATTATAATCATTTAAAGAGAAAGTTTTCTTCCGATGAGGATCAAACATATCTCTGGCACTTGAGACTAGGTCACATCAATCTAAAGAGGATTAAAAGATTAGCATGCGATGGGCTCTTGGATTCTTTTCAAGAGGTACCGCATCAAATCTGTGAGTCCTGTATAGAGGGTAAGATGACGACCAGGCCTTTTAAGGCAAGTCAGTCTCGAGCAGATGATGTGTTGGAATTGATCCACTCTTACTTATGTGGACCAATGTCAACGCAAGCTCATGGAGGTTATGAGTATTTCGTCACATTCATTGACGATTACTCAAGATTCGGATATGTCTATTTGCTTTGCCATAAGTCTGAATGCTTTGAGAAATTCAAAGAGTTTAGGACTGAGGTAGAAAAGAAGCTAGGTAAGACTATCAATACACTGCAATCAGATCGTGGTGGAGAATACCTCAGTAACGAGTTCTTGCAGTACTTGTCAGACAATGGGATTACATCCCAGTGGACTGCACCAGGAACCCCTCAACAAAATGGTGTAGCGGAAAGAAGAAATAGAACTCTCTTAGAAATGGTCAGGTCGATGATGAGTTATGCAAGCTTGTCAATTTCGTTTTGGGGATATGCCTTGGAGACTGCGGCCTACTTGCTTAACCTGGTACCTTCTAAATCAGTTCCTAAAATGCCTCTGGAACTCTGGTATGGGCAAAAGCCAAGCTTGAACAGAGTGAGTGTTTGGGGTTGTCCAGCATACGTGCTGACAAAAGGAACCTGATAAGTTAGAAAGTAGGTGTAAGCTGATGTGTTTGTAGGATATCCCAGGGAACCGAAAGGCGGTTACTTCTGTATTCCTGAGAATCAGAAAGTCGTTGTCAGTTCCAACGCAAGATTCTTGGAGGACGAATATGTAAGAAACCAACGATCCAAGAGTGAAATTTTCCTCCATGAGCTTGAAGACAAGGAAGCAATTCCATCAGGAAAGCCCAGTTTAGTGGTAAATCCACCTGTAACAGGTGAGGCTATACCAACACTGCCACTAATGCAAGGTATGGGACCAACGCGTACTGTGCCAACTACTTACACGTTTCAGATGCCTTGTCGCTGTGGGAGGGTTGTCCACCAACCCGAAAGGTATATCTTCGTGGGAGAGTCCTTTGACTTGATCCCGGAAAACGGACTGGATGATACCGATCCCTAGACATATGACGAGGTGGTATCTGATAAAGATGCAGACAAATGGCTGATCGCCATGGATTCGGAAATAGAATCCATTACAGCTATGGATGTATACTAGAAAACTGATTTGTCAGATGGCTGTCGAGTCATAGGGTGCAAATGGGTATACAAAAGAAAGAAATGAGCGAATGGTGAAATTATAGCTTTCAAAGAAAGGCTGGTGGCAAAGGGTTATAGTCATAAAGAAGGTGTAGACTATGACGAGACCTTCTCACCGGTAGCCATGCTTAAGTCCATTCGTATACTCCTAGCCATAGCAGCACATAAGGACCTAGAAATTTGGCAGATGGATGTCAAAACCGCGTTTCTGGACGAGTACCTTTAAAAGGTAGGGACATCTATATGCAACAGCCAGAAGGTTATGTGCAGAAGGGTGAAGAACATTTGGTCTGGAAGCTAAGGAAGTCGCTATATGGACTTAAACAAGCTTCACGGTCATGGAATCTGCATTTTGATGAAGTGATTAAATCCTATGGATTTTCACAATGTTCAAACAAGAGTTGCGTGTACCGTCTATGTGTCAGTGGAAGCGTGGTGTTCCTTGCACTTTATGTAGATGATATTCTCCTATTTGGCGACAATGTGGAAGTATTGTCAGGCATAAAGGGGTGGTTATTCGAGCAGTTTCATATGAAGGACCTTGGGGAGGCAGGATACATCCTAGGGGTAAAAGTATTGCGGGAGCGCAATAAGAGGATGCTGACCTTGTCTCAAGGGTTATATGTGGATACTGTGATTGCCCGTTTCAGCATGCAAACTGCCTAAAAAGGTCTGTTACCCTTCAGACGTGGCATATATCTTTCCAAGGAGAGCCTCATGTATGCAATGCTATGTATGAGGCTAGATATCTGCTTTGATGTAGGCATGGTAGCGAGATACCAGTCTAACCCTGGACAGGCGCATTGGACCGCGGTAAAGCACATACTCAAATACTTGAAACGGACTAGAGACTATTGTCTCATCTATCAGTGTGAGGAGTTGTGACCTGTGGGTTATACTGATTCAGATTTCCAGGCAGACCGAGATGAAAATAAGTCCACCTCTAGCTATGTGTTTACATTGGGAGGTGGGGCCATATCATGGAGGAGTGCAAAGCATAAGTGCATTGCAGACTCCACCATGGAAGCAGAATATGTGTCAGTTTCTGAAGCTTCGAAAGAAGCAGTATGGTTTCGAAACTTCCTTCTGGAGTTAGACGTGATTCCTAAGCTTCCCAAGACCATCACGGTATATTGTGATAATTCGGGAGTTGTGGCTAATTCAAAGGAACCACGAACTCACAGAGCAACAAAACACATTGAAAGGAAGTACCATATTATACTAGAAATCGTTGCCAGGGGTGATGTGCTAGTAGAGAAGATTGATACAAGAAATAATCTAGCGGATCCATTCACAAAGGCTCTGCCTCAGAAGGTCTACGAGATGCATGTACGTAACCTTGGGCTGAGGGCAAAGCTAACCACGTTGAATAATTGATGTAAAAGCTAGATTAGTTTAGACGCGTTATACTCTGGAAAGCACCTGTATAATGCTTTGAGTATAAGTGGTAGATTGATGGATTTATATACTGAAAGCATTATGATTGGTATATTATGTACAAGGTCGATTGGTTAATATACTGTGAATCATAAATGTTGTATGTTCATCTCCTGTCTGAATTAACAAACATGTGTCGCAAACGCTATTATCCTCTTATCTCGTCGATAGGGATATCATACGGTGTTTAGTAGATCACGGAAGATCGTATGGATCGTTTGACCTAGCGAGATATAAATGGTTATCACAGCTGAGACAGTTCCAGGATAAACTGTCGGTGTAGGCTGCAGCATATGCAGTAATAAGCATTTTATCTTGGATGGCTTGGTATGCTGGTGTGGGGGCACACATTGATAAGGACCTAAGTCGAGATCGAATCCTTTATCCTGACATTAAAAGAATCTAGATCTCTATGGCTTGATGATATCCTAATCCTATATGAAGGTGCAGAAGTATATGCAGATTGTGTATTACTTTGAGTTGTAGTGAAAGGCTCTAGTTGAGCTTGTATATCTGTATCTTGGGCAATAGCAGTTTGTGTATGACTGTCTGGTACTGGAACTAGGTAACCACATCCAGTATAGGATGGTGACATTCCCCGAGCAGCTCAAAAGGTTCGTTATGCTAAAGTCCTACAGGCTGATTAAGTTCAAGCATAAGTGAAAAGGTTTGAGTGGATTGACTCGGGAATATAAGATGTTAATTAATTAAATTGCTTGTCAGAGCTTAAATTAATTAACGAATGTCTGTAACCTTAAATGTGGGGATATACCGAGCCCATGCAACCCGTACCTAAAAACGTGGTAGCAAATAGGTTGGACAGTATTGATTCTTTGGTGGAATGAATCAATATTAATTAATTAATTATATTCTGGGTTGAATATGGGAATTAATTAATTGATTGGCCTCATTTGCTATTTGCATTCTGGTCCCTGGTCTGGCCCATGAAAATCAAGCCCAATAGAAGTCTAGTATTTTCCTATAAATCGGCCTCAGTTCCTCAGATCTCAACACACCACAAGATCATAAGTTGCACACAGCAAACCAGGTTTTGGGAGCTGTGGTGATCGACTAGATCTGAGAAACGAGGAGGAAATTCTTCTTCTCAATCGGGCAAGGAATCTGAAGGGAATCTTCGCCGGATATTCAGATTGAGTTGGGTTACAGATCAGAAGATCAGATCAGGAGGATTATCTTCTTTCTTCTCACTCCTTCTTGTTTTTGAAAATTGCTTACTAAATTTCATAGATTTATATCCTCAATCTGTTAGGAATTAAATCTTTGTGCGTGGGAAAAGATCAAGAGGTATCTTCGCGCACTCGTTCTTCAAGGTTTCGCAATCCAGGTATTCCGCATAAACCCCCTTATGCATATTCAACAGGAGCAAGCTAGGATTAATTAGAGGCATAGCAATTTATTTTGATTTTCCAAATTAACGATCCTTGGCAAACAGACTTCGTGATTCAGTTCATGAATCCCTTCACATGCGAGTAACAACGGTATTCTCTTATCTCACCAATAGGGACGATCATACTGCGTGTTATAGATCACAGAAGACAGTATGATCACTTGACCTAGTGAGATATAAACATTATCATAGCCAAGACAGCGTACGAGGATAAGTCTGTCGGTATAGGCTGTAGCATAGTCGGAAATAAGTAATCTATCTTGATTACTTGATATGTTGGTACGCATGGTGGCGTATTGATTGGACCACAGTGAGATGTATTCTACTGTCTGACATTAGAAAATACAAGATCTCGATCTTGATTGAGTCCAAACCCTAATGACGGTTCAGGGGTATGCACGGGTTGACTGCTGCTTTGACTTGCCATGGTGGAGAGCTTGAGTAACGGCTCGTATACATGCATCTTGGGTAACAACAGTTTGTGTAGTACAGTCTGAGACTGGATCTAGGTAACCAAATCCGAGTAATAGGATGGGGACATTCCCTGGGGAGCTCAATAACGTTCATCGTGCTAAAGTCCTGCAGGCTGATTAAGTTCAAGCACGAGTGATAAGGTTTGAGTGGTACTACTCAGGAAAATTAGATATTGATTAATTGTAGATAGAGCTTGTCAAAAGCTCCAATTAATTAATGAATGTCCAGTGACCCTAAATATGGGGATTCTCAAGTAAATGCAGCCCATTCTCATAACGTGGTAATAAAGGGGTAGGTCGGTATTAATTATGTGGTGAAAAAGAATTAATATTAATTAATTAATTGTGTCCTGGGTTGTGGACATGGGAATCAATTAATTCATAGGCCCACTTTATTATTTTCATTAGGTCCCAGGTCTGGCCCAATTAAATATGCTGAATTGAGCCCAGTAGCCCATTAGGGTTAAAACCCTAGGTCTATAAATAGACAGCTCTCTCTCTCTCAGTTTGTATCACAGTTGAAAAACACAGAAACCCTAGAGAGATAGAGAGAGGGGCGGCAGCTTCAGGGTGTTTGGGAGACGAAGTTTCGACTCTGGCCTACACAATCACAGTCCAATGGAATCCTCACCAGTAGCAGGATTGAATAACATTGGGATACAAATCTGAAGGTCTAATCTGGAGAACAGATTCCTTTTTCTTTTCTCTTTTATTTTAATTAAATCTTGAAATTAGTTCTATTGCTAATTTCTCATTCCGCAGATTTAATTAAATGGCGTGGTTGAATCAAGGGATTGGAATTCAAACGCGAAAGATTGGATCTGAGACTACGGAGTTAAGGTAAACTCGTGAAATCCACTGCATTAAATTCATAGGAGCACGCTAGGTATATCTTATGTTTATTTTTACAAGCCCAATAGTCGTGTTAAGTACCCTATAGCCCTTGTAAGAGGAGTGTCCATATCCTAGGAAAACATCCTCATCAGCTTTGGGAGAGAAGGTATTCAACTTTGATTTTCCGTTGCTGTGAATATAACATGGAGAAGTGAAAGCACGAAGATGAGCTAAATAAGGCTTACGACCATGATAATCTTCGTAGGGGGTTTTGTGTAAGCAACTGTTGGGCCCGCATCTATTTTGTGTATAACAAGCTGTGATTATAGCTTCTCCACAAAAGCGTTCACCCAAACTGCTTTAAGCCAGCATGGTCCTCACAAGTTCCTCGATTGTTTGATTCCTTCTTTCTACTAACCCGTTCTGTTGTGGAGTCCATGGGGATGATCTCTCATGTCCTATCCCAACTTCAGCACAAAAATTCGTGAGAGGTCCATTGCAGAGCTCAGTTCCATTGTCCAACCTGATTCTCTTTACAATGACTCCTTTGTTATTTTGGAAGAGCATAACTAGCTCATGAAGTACAAGCTTCACTTCATCATTAGTTTTGAGGAGCTTTACCCACGTATATTTCAAGTAATCATCCACAACTACGAGAGAGTACTTTTTTACCGCCAAGTTTGGGTGGAGTCATCTGTCCAAATAGGTCCAGGTGCAGCAATTCTAATATTCGTTCTATGTTTGCACTAGAGATCACAGGCCGAAACCGCTGGTTCGGCGGTTCCAAAAATCTGGGCCCCAAACCAGCCCATCTAGGACGGTTACGGTGTGTTATGAATATTGTTAGATATTACAAAAACCCCTCCTTATTGTAATTGATTCATAGTCTTAGGTTGATATGTTTTAGTGCAACAAAGCTCTAGCAACTCAGTATCGAGTCGATTGTAAAAGTTTTGTAAAGGAATTTATACTCGAGTTGTAATAGAATTAGAAAGAAGAAGAATAAGGATGCTGAAGGAATCAGCATACTTGACGAATTGCTGAAGATTGCGAAAAGAAGAAAGGGCCAGCAATGCAGAGGAACGTTACGAGAATGCTGAAGGAGTAACTTCAGCAGAATCCGAAGGTCTTAGCTCAAACTGCTGAGATACCCCCCGCGTGCTAGCAACCAGTAAACGACAATCAGCAATCAAGAGAAGATACAAAGTCGTAGATTAGACGGATCCAAATCACAAGGAAACCCGACAAATCAGAGGATAGAATAATCATGATGCACAAGGAGGTTTCAGAGCTACACCAAAAGATCTATTCTGACAGAGACGGCTACAGATAGATGCTATGCCAATCAGAGACGAGGAGACCTAAAGAGTCTCTGTCCACTGCAGAAAAAAGGAAGAATGCAAATAGGCTAGCAAAGCCTTTGAGTCTAACGGATAGGTGTCATCCTTATTTGATTCAAAGCTTCACGAAGTTCTACCCTCAGAGATAACAAAAAGAGATCAATTACACTCTCTACATTACGCGAACTCATTCGAGCTATGTTCTTGACTGAAGCTTTTCATAAGCTTTCATCTATAAAGCTCGAGACCTGCGAAGTTAAGCTTCTAATGTTATTTGGGGATTCTTTCTACTCTGGAAAGAATCTAGCAGTCACGATTGTCGTGCTAGCGTGATTCTTACAGGCAACGCCAACGTAAGAATAGGTTCCGAGAAGAACTATAAAACTCCCAGCAGTCGACGTCCAAGGAGAAGGGAGGTTTGTTCTCATTCTACGGAGTGACACCGGTTAAAGATTGGAGATCGAGGTGCTTGAAGGTGCGCGCTGACCAGACGGAGGAGCTGCTCAATGTTAGAGATCAGGTCTGACCTTGTACTCATTCTTCTAGTGAATTTTCAATCGAAGTACTGAAGAGTGGACGTAGAACAGTTTTTCGAACCACTATAAAATCCTTGTATCCTTACTTTTTTATATTGTTATGTTCTAGGCATACATATTTGAAACTGAACACATCAAGTGTTGTAGTATAAACTGCAATTTGAATTAATGAATATTTGAGCTAAAACACATTTGATAAACACTTGCTAAGACGAGACCTTAGCAAGATATGTGCAAGATTAACTTAATACTTCCGTTGCATATAAAACACTCTGATCGGGGACCAACACAGTGCCAATTTTTGGCCCGAAACCGGCAGTTCTAGGCAAAACCGGCAGGCTGGCCTTTTTTTTTAAATATGAAGAAGAGGATTTGGACTTGAGACCTCTATATAGTTCAAAAACCATTTATCCACTAGGCTACTACTCCTCCATTGGTATAAAATTGATCTGCTAATATATATATATATATAAGAATCTGAATCCTT
>JAPKLW010002562.1:39224-66413 GCA_026898455.1 Plectranthus barbatus
TCCACCTCCATCGTGCTCCTCATCCTCAAGCTCTGCTGGGGGGGTCTGCGGCGGTCGCTGGTCCGGCCTCGTCAGCGGTTGGTGATGGAGTCTGGAGGTGCCGGGTCCTTCACGTGATCCAACCATAAGCCGCATGTGGGCGGGTGTGCTCATCAACCAGTTATCACGAAAGTGATAATCTGTGACGCGCGTGAGCTCCCTCTGCGGAAGTGGGAACCTGTCCCCATTGGACATCCGCAACGACCATCCTGCCTCCCGGGGTGAAAGCATCAACATCTGAACCAGATGTCCGGTTGCCAAGTCCTCGGCTGTTATCCTTGATAGCAGCAATGTCGGTCAGATCGATCCCCATGTGCTCCGCAATCGGGGTAATCAATCCCCCGCACCAAATGTTGCCATTGGTGGCCTTGATTTGATGCCTCCATTGGTCCATAACCAACGCCGCAAAGCTGAACTCTTCTCCCGTCAGCATGCAGTAGATGGCATACAGCTCCCCCACTCTCGCCTTGGCGCTTTCATGTCTGCCAGTGATAGACACCCCCATGCACCTCTGAAGATAGCGGAACACGGGGTTGTCGATGGAAGATGCTTTCAAATTTCCAGAGTCGAACTCTAGTAAGTCCTCCTTTACTTCAGCTGCAATCTAGCTCCTGAATCGGGCAATGTCAAAACTCGGGGGGAGAAAACCATCCCCCCTTTTCGGACTCCCCAAATGTCTTCAAGCACATCCCTCGGCATCTCGTAATGTTCATTCAAAAGCTGGAAGGAGATGGTGGTAGGCTCCGACTCCGGTTGAACCTCGTAGACATGGAGTGAGGCAAGAAACTCCAGGTTAAGCGACGAGTATGTCGGCCACCGCGCTGTCATCCAAGCACTCTAATCTACTTCCTCCTATAGAGCCTCCACGTCAGCTCGAATCCCCAGCCTATCCATTGTCTCAGGGCATGGGTAAAGTGTCTGGCGGACTGTGAACTCGGTGCTTGTGAATTTTCTATAGCGTCTCTCTGCAGCCCGGTTAGCAAAGGTGGGTCGAAAGTCCATGATGAACTGCAAGGGTAGTAGGAAAAATGTCAATACTCATCACTGTACTTCACAAAAATTCCCAAACATTACTACAACAAAAATGTGCAATTATCCACAAAATGCATCTACCCAAGCAAAATTGGTTCGACATTCATGCAATTCATACTTCATCCTAGCATATTCCATCCTTAATCGAAAGAATTTCACCCAAAAATAGCAGAATAAGCAAATCACCCCCAATTGGAATTATCCCCCAAACTAGCAAAAATCAAATTCAACAATTCCAACGCTACATTTTCACCAACAATCAAGTATATCGACTAGAACAACTACCAATATCGAATAATCATGATGAATTGCAACGAAATTGACAAAAAGGCAAAAATTGAGACTAGGGCTCCAAAGTTCAATTTTCATCAAAATCATGCTCAAATCATTCAAAACACACAAAGTAATCGAAGAGGAGGTGTTTAGGATACATACCTTTGATTGTTGCAGCGATTTTTTGGAGAGAAAAATTCAAGGTGGGTGTTTGAGAGCGAGAGAGAAGTCGTGCGTGTGTGTTTGTGAGGAAAAATGAGGGGAAAGGGTTTAAAAACCTGTCTTTGTTCGTGCCCAGAAATGCTCGCGTCGATCGACGAAGACCCCTTGTCGATCGACGTGGAAAAAAGAACTCTCGTCGATTGACGCTGAAGAACATCGATTGACGTGGCCGAAAAAACACACGTCGATCGACGCCAAGTGGCAGCGATTGACGTGGCCCCGACAGAGCACTGAACTCGACACAAAAATTCGAAAAATTTACTGAAAATACTAAATCCTAGAGACTCAACTAGACTGAATTAAAATAACGAAAGTAAAGAAAGCAGTAAACTATTGTGTTACCTCCCAACCAGTGCTTGGTTTTAAGTCGCTAGCTCGACAATACCTGGACTTTCATGGGCGATTCAAGTAATACTTCTCCACCGCTCCGATTTGGAGTGGGGTGTAGTACGGTTTAAGGTTCTGCCCGTTCACCTAGAAGCTTTTCCCATCTTGGCCAGCCAGCTCGACCACACCGTTCAGAAATTGACAGATCACGATGAATGGTCCAGCCCACTTTGATTGCAACTTTCCGGGCATGAAGAGGACTTTGTCACCTGATTGAAACACGTGTGAGCGTATCCCCTTGTTGTGAAACCTCTTTGCTCGTGTTTTGTAGATGACATTGTTCTTGTAGGCTTCATCCCTAAAATCTTCCAACTCGTTCAATGCTATGGCGCGCTCTTCTGCAGCCGTCTTCCAATCCAGATTCAATTCTTTCACTACTCTCCAAACCTTGTGCTCCATCTCAATGGGCAAGTGACAGGACTTCCAGAAAATCAGCTGATATGGTGACGTCCCAATGGGCGTTTTGTTGGCGGTGCAGTATGCCCATAATACCTCATCAAGTATTGCCGCCCAATCCTTTCTTTGCTTCACCGTCTTCTCCAAGATTTGCTTAATTTTTTGGTTGGACAGCTCCGTCAGCCCATTCCCTTGAGGATGATATGGGGTGGTGACTCGGTGCTTGACTCCGTACCTCGCAAGAAGAGAGGCGAGCCATTTGTTGCAGAAATGGGATCCCCCATCGCTCACCAAGGCTCTTGGCATCCCAAATCTCGTTATGAGCTTTTGTAGGAACTTGATGACGACTTTGGAGTCATTGGTGACTGTTGGAACAGCTTTGACCCATCGTGACACGTAGTCCACTACCAGTAGAATGTATGAGAACCCTTGGGATGGCGGAAAAGGTCCCATGAAGTCGATCACCCAAACATCAAAGATTTCGACTTCAATAACCGGAGTCTATGGCATCTCTTCCCTCTGCGAGATGTTTCCGGTCCTCTAGCAACGATCACAGCTCAAAATTCATCCACGGCAGATCTCAAAGATAGATGGCCAGTAGAATCCGCTTGCAAGAATTTTGAATGTTGTCCGATTGGCTGAATGATGACCGCCACTAGGAGATGAATGGCAGGCTTCGAAGATTTGTTGCGGACTGGGGCACACAACGGCGAATGACGCCAGCAGCACATCTACGCCAAAGATAGGGATCCTCCCAATAATAGAATCTAACATCGTGCAGAAACTTCTTCTTCGCATATGGAGAAGAGTCCAGAGGAAGTACGCCGCCGACCAAGTAGTTGGCGAAATCCGCATACCAGGGCGTCTTAGACTCATATGTCTCTTTCAAATCCCTAAGAGCATAGATCTGTTCGTCGGGGAATGTCTCTCAAATCCTCATCTGCTGATCATCCCCTTCAACTGGTGGCTCGAGTCTTGACAAGTGGTCAGCGATCAAATTATCGCTCCTTTTTCTGTCCTTGATCTCCAAATCAAACTCTTGCAGCAACAATATCCACCGAATCAATCTAGGCTTGGCATCTTGCTTCGCGAATAGATATCGGATGGCTGCATGGTCGGTGTAGACAATTGTCTTTGAACCTATCAGATAAGACCGGAACTTGTCAAAAGCATACACAACCGCGAGCATCTCCTTTTTCGTAGCGGTGTAGTTGCATTGAGTCGGATTCATGCTCTTGCTGGCGTAGTGAATCACATGGAAAAGTCTTCCTTTCAGTTGCCCCAAGATTGCCCCAATAGCGTAGTCAATGGCGTCGCACATCAATGTGAATGGCTCATCCCAATCTAGCGAGGTCAAGACCGGCGCATTCACTAGTGCCTCTTTAAGTCTCTAAAAGGCCTTCAAGCACTCGTCATCAAAAACGAAGGAAACATCCTTCTCCAGCAGGTTGCACAAGGGCCGAGATACATTTGAGAAATCTTTGATGAACCTCCTATAGAATCCGGCGTGGCCTAGAAAACTTCAGACTGCTTTGAAACTTGTTGGTGGTGGCATCTTTTCAGTGGCTATCACTTTGGCTCGGTCTACTTCTAGTCCTTCAGCTGATACTCGATGTCCCAACACAATTCCCTCTCGCACCATGAAGTGGCATTTCTCCCAATTGAGGCATAGGTTTGTCCCAGTGCATCTCTCAAGTACAGTAGCTAGATTCTGCAAACAAATATCTAATGAGCTACCATAAAATGAGAAATCATCCATAAATACCTCCATGACATCTTCGATCAAGTCGTGGAAGATTGCCATCATGCATCTTTGGAAGGTTGCTGGTGCATTGCATAATCCAAAGGGCATCCGTCGGTAGGCGAACAATCCGTATGGACAGGTGAATGCAGTCTTGTGCTGGTCTTCTGGCGCCACATCTATCTGGTTGTACCTTGAGTAACCATCAAGAAAGCAATAAAAAGGGTAACCAGATAATCTATCAAGCATTTGATCAATGAAAGGAAGAGGAAAGTGATCCTTGCACGTGGCGTTGTTTAAGGCTCAGTAGTCAATGCAAAATCGCCATCCCGTGATCGGTCTTGTCGCAACTTCCTCTCCATCATCATTCTTCACTATCTTCATCCCCCCTTTCTTAGCTACTACTTGTGTAGGGCTCACCCACTTGCTGTCGAAAATCGGATATATCATGCTATGGTCTAGGAGTTTGAGAACCTCCTTCTTTACGGCTTCTTGCATGATGGGTTTCAGTCATCGTTGTGCTTGTCTCTTTGGTGTGGCGTCCTCTTCAAGGATAATTTTGTGCATGCAAAGCGAAGGGTTGATCCACTTGATATCCCCCAAAGTCCATCCGATGGCAGACTTGTATTTCCGTAGGACTCGCAGTAGTTTGTCTAACTCCCCCTGTGTAAGATGGGTAGAAACAATAACAGGGTAAGTATCATTAGAACCCAGAAATGCGTACCTGAGATGTGCCGGAAGTGTCTTGAGTTCCAGAATTGGTGGATCAGAGCTGGATGACAGCTTTCCCAAGTCTGCGTCAATCGAAGAAGATGTCACATTGATCAACGTGGACTTTGCAACGGCGTCGATCGACGAGCATGTGGCATCGATCGACATGTGCTCTCCCCCATGTTTTTTTGGTTTGTTCTGGCAATAACAGTTAGGCAGTGGTTCTATTTTGGTTTCTTTTTCCCGAGTTATCTCCTCGAGCACATTCAGTTCCATGACCAGATCCAAGATCTCCTCGCCTGCCTTGTCTAGATTTGTTGACGAGAACAGCGAGTGTCATAGGTAGTTCTCCAGAAAGTCCGGCTCGCTTTTGAGGGAAGCGAAGGGAGAAGACATTACCGGTTTGAAGCAGTCGATCATGTGGCATTCCTCCTGGTAGCTTCCATCATTGTGCTTCTGCATTGCTTTATAGATCGAGAATGTGACTGACTCGTTGTGTACCCGAAGTTTCAGTTTGTCATCTCGAATGTCAATCAATGCCCCTCCGGTCTTCAAAAATGGTCTTCCAAGGACCAGAGGAATATTCTGATCTTCTTCCATGTCGAGCACCACGAAATCGACTGGAATGATGAAATCTTTGACCTTCACCAGCACATCTTCCACGATGCCTCTCGGGTAAGACACCGATCGGTCAGCCATCTGAAGTGAGATTGACGTGGGCTTTATGTTTCCGATCTTCAACCGCTTGAAAATTGACAGCAGCATCAGGTTGATTGAGGCACCTGAATCGCAGAGAACTTTCCTGAAGGTCTCCCCTCCGATGATGCAAGAGATTGTGAAGGAGCCCGGGTCCTCCCTTTTGGTTGACTGTCACATGCTCCAAGAAGGGTCTTTTCTAAGAGACTATGTCTTTCAGAAACTAGATATATCCGGGCATCTCATGCAGGGCTTCGACTAATGGAATGTTGATATGCACTTTCTTCATAGTTTCCAAGAAGCGTGCATAGCGCTCATTCATCTTTGTCTTGGCAAACCGCTACGGATATGGCAAAGGAGGTTTCATCAGTGGCTGAATTGGAGCGGACGTCGATTGACGTGGATCCACGTCGGTCGACGTGGATTTCGGTACTACGTCGATCGACGGAGATGCTGCGTCGATCGACGGAGATGTATTTGTGACGGCTTCATTGTCCTGCTCGGCTTCTTTCCCTGCCTGCTTTGGCCCTTCATACGACTTTCCCCCTCTCAGAGTTATGGCATTCACTTGGTTCCTCTGATTTTGATTCTTGGGGTTGACCTGAGTTTGGCTCGGGAGTTGTCCCGGCTTGTGTTGAGCTCCGAGGGAATCGGCAATCTGGTTGACCTGATTTTCTATAATCTGCACATGCTTCTGCACCTGATCAACCTTAGTGTTCACGCCCGATATTTCATGCTCCAGCTTGGCTACCTTATCAGTGGAGCCTTGCATGAATTTGGCCAGAATCTCCTCAAGATTAGGCTACTTCTTCTCCACTACTGCCCCATCTTGTACGACAAATCCCGGTGGTGGCTGCTCCGCGGCTTGAGGGTTCGCATAGGAAAATCCAGGGTGATTCCTCGCGTGATTATAAGTAAAGGGCTGGTTATGTTGTTGATTGTGTTGCTGATATCCTCCTCGGTAGTTATTTTGATAACCACCCCTTTGGATGAAGTTTACCTCGGCACCATCCCCCTCAGGTGGAGCTTGCACTGTCTCAACTGCAGCCACTGTTTTCTCTTGCTTTAGTGCAGCGAATTCTTCCTTTAGCTTTTTCAACTCGGTTGCCAAATCAGGTTGTTCGGCAACTTTCTTCACCACTTTCTCGACTGCTTTTACAGGTCGAGTTCGACTTGAGGACCACCTTTGAGTGTTGTTGGCCATCTTCTGGAAGAATTCCATGGCCTTCTTTCCGCTTTTCGTCATGATGGTGTCTCCTAGAGTGGTGTCCACCAACTTGACGGTCTTATCATTGAGTCCCTCATAGAATGCTGCTGCCTGATCTTCTGGTGGAAAGCCATGTTCGGGGCAAGATCTTAGTAGCTCTTTGAACCGCTCCCATGCCTCACTGAAGCTCTCATCGGGTCTTTGAGCAAATCTGATGTTTTCCTTCCTTCTCTGCCTGATGACGTTCGAGGAAAGAAGTTTTCCAGGAATTCATTCCGCAGTTCAGTCCATGTGCTAATACTTTCTTTGTCCAGTGCAGTGAACCATGATTGTGCCTTATCCCGCAGAGAGAATGCGAACAGACGCATTTGGATGGCACTCTTGCTAACTCCTCCGATCAAGACAGTATTGCAGAGCATAAGAAACTTATCCAGATGTGCATAGGGATCCTCAGTATCTCTTCCTCAGAATTGATTTTGCTGCACCATCTGCACCAATCTGGTCTTCAGCTCAAAGTTGTTGGCATTGATTCCAACTCTAAAGTCTGTCTCCCTGTGACAAGTTAGGATTTTTACCAACTTATCTAGTTGTTCTTTGACTAAATGTGTGATGTTCAGACTGTTTTAGTGTCTTTTTCATGCATGGATTGGCTTTTGTGCTCGTAATGTCGTGTTTGATGAATCATGCAGGTTTTTAGTCGAAAATAGGGAAGAATCGGAATTCCAGTCCAGGTCCACGTCTATCGACGCCAGGGCACGTCGATCGATGAGGAATTTGAGGTGGAGTGATCGACGAGAGGAAGGAGTGATCGACGAAGGCTATGAAACAAAGGTCACGTCGATCGATGCCAAGGCACGTCGATCAACAAGGGTGTTTCAAAGGCATCGATCGATGTTGATCTCCGACGATCGACGCAAATGCGGGTTTTCCTAATCTGAACCTGATTTGAAGATAGAGACATATCTAATCCTAGATGATGTTTGATACGTCTTTCATTATTATAAATAGCCCTGTAAAATTTGAATTTTGATCTGGAAATCAATATAGAAATTAAGAGTTTTTAGAGTTGAAGGATTTAGAAGGTTTCCAAGAGTTTTTAGAGTTTAAGATTGAAGACAGAATTTTGTGGGAAGACATTCAGACCCAAGTTTTTGTGCAATTCAGGTTTTATTATTCTATGATGAATATTGCTATGAATATGTGTAACTAACTTCCTTCTCAGATTCTAGGGTTTCGAATTATCATTGTATGCATGTTTGATTAATTGAATTATTTTCCCTTTCCCTTCGTAGTTTGTGAAATCTGTGCTTATTCATAATCTTGAGTTTGTTGACCACATCTTAGGATTAATTAGTTGATTACTTGAGACGTAACTGTAATAGTTTTCAATGAAAAGAGATTTTCACAATATAATTTGATTTCTTGTCGTAACTGAAGGAGATAAGTTATAGGAATAAATTTGTAGATCTTTGGAGTTAGTTAGTTCATCTTGAGACCGAGCAGAGATAGATAATTGACTAATCTACTTTATGAATTGTCCAACAAAGAAGTTCAAAATATTTTTTAGATGTTTCACTACGAAAAGGAATTAAATTGGGAATTAATCAATTCATTCATCCATGTCGTACTTGATAGATAGATATCCCTAGAATCTGTACTTTTCAAAATCTTTCATCAAAAGTATTTTAATTTCCTGTTTAATTTTAATCTGCAAATATTACAATTTTTGAAATAAACAAAACCCAAAAATTTGATTTTCCCTAACCAGTGTTTTGAGAGCTTGTGATTTAGTACTTAAGGTGTTTCGTTTTTTCATTCCCTGTGGGATCGATAATTTTCATTTGCCGCTATATTATTAGCTTTGCTAAGTCGCTAGTAAAATAATTTAGCGATCAGATTTTGGCGCCATTGCCGGGGAGTGAATAGAAATAATCTTACTATTAAATCTGTGATTAAAATACTGATTTAGGCTGTAATTTTCGTACTTTTCTTCAAATTTTCGTACCTTTTGTCGTTCACGACGATCGACGTGACACACACGTCGATCGACGCCATATCTCGTCGATCGACGCCGTAGTGTTTTCAGAATTTCAACTTTTCAATTTCAGTTCGTTTTGTTTTATTTTCAGTCTTACCTCACTACCTCATTTGTTGTACAGGTAGTGCATGAGTACGAGAGCTAGAGGAAAGGACCCGCTTTATTATCACTCGGACATTGAAGCCACTTGCAGAAAGATCCGAAGGAATAATAAGCGTGCTCAGGAAAGCTCGAGTAATCAAGCGATGGATGATAACGTACCACCGCCAATTATTCAACCACCTCCACCAATGTTAACTGCAGAGGAGCAAGTTGTGCTTCTCCAAGAAGTTCAAGCTATGAGGGCACAAATCCAACAGCTAAATCTGGAAAGAGACCTCGAGAGGAACAATCCGAATGGAAGGGATCTTTGCCGTAACCCACTGTTTGAGGACAATCCCGATAATGAAGAGGATGACAACCCGAATCCGCCAAAGGAATCTGACGATGAGGAGGAAGAGGAGGCCATGCAGAACCGATATAAACCTCAGTTCAGGGAGACAGACTTTAGAATTGGCATCAATGCCAACAATTTTGAGTTGAAGACTGGATTGGTGCAGATGGTGCAACAAAATCAATTCGGAGGAAGAACCACTGAGGATCCCTATGCACATCCACATAAGTTCCTTATGCTCTGCAATATTGACAAAATCGGAGGAGTCAGCAAGAGTACCATCCGAATGCGTCTGTTCGCATTCTCTCTGAGGGATAAGGCACAATCATGGTTCACTGCACTGGACAAGGAAAGTATAAGCACATGGACTGAATTGAGGAATGAATTCCTGGAAAACTTCTTCCCTCCGCACGTCATCAGGCAGAGAAGGAAGGAAATCATCAGATTCGCTCAAAGACCTGATGAGAGCTTCAGTGAGACATGGGAGCAATTCAAAGAACTACTGAGATCTTGCCCCGGACATGGCTTTCCGCCAGGAGAACAGGCAGAAGCATTCTACGAAGGACTCAATGATAAGACCGTCAAGTTGGTGGACACCACACTGGGAGACACCATCATGACGAAAAGCAGAAACAAAGCCATGGAATGCTTCCAAAAGATGGCCAACAACACTTAACGGTGGTCCTCAAGTCGAACTCGGCCTGTGAAAGCAGTCGAGAAAGTGGTGGAGAAAGTTGCCGAACAACCTGATTTGGCAACCGAGCTGAAAAAGCTAAAGGAAGAGTTCGCTACACTGAAGCAAGAGAAAACAGTCGCTGCAGTTGAGACAGTGCATGCTCCACCAGAGGGGGATGGTGCCGAGGTAAACTTCATCCAAAGGGGCGGTTATCAAAATAACTACCGAGGAGGATATCAGCAACACAATCAGCAGCATAACCAGCCCTATACTTATAATCACGCGAGGAATCACCCTGGATTTTCCTACGCAAACCCTCAAGCCGCAGAGCAGCCACCCTTGGGATTTGCCGCACAAGATTGGGTAGTAGTGGAGAAGAAGAAGCCAAATCTCGAGGAGATTTTGGCTAAATTCATGGAAGGCTCCACTGATACGGCAGCCAAGCTAAAGCAATAAATCTCGGGCATGAACACTAAGGTTGATCAGGTGTAGAAGCATGTGCAGATTATAGAGAACCAGGCCAGCCAGATTGCCGATGCCCTTGGAACTAAACACAAGCCGGGACAACTCCCGAGCAACACTCAGGTCAACCCCAAGAACCAGAATCAGAGGAACCAAGTGAACGCCATAACTCTGAGAGGGGGAAAATCGTATAAAAGGCCAAAGCAGGCAGGGAAAGATGCCCAGGAGGAAGGAGAAGCTGAGCAGGACAAAGAAGCTATCGCAGATGAAGCCCCATCGACCGACGCAGGGTCTCCGTTGATCGATGCAGTGCCAAAAGCCACGTCGACCGACGCTGATCCACGTCGATGAACGTCCGCTCCTATTCCACCACCGAAGAAACCTCATTTGCCTTTTCTGCAGTGGTTTGCCAAGACAAAGATGAACAAGAGGTATGCACGCTTCCTGGAAACTATGAAGAAAGTGCATATCAACATTCCATTGGTAGAAGCCCTGCAAGAGATGCCCGGATACATCAAGTTTCTGAAAGACATGGTCTCTCATAAAAGACCCTTCTTGGAGCATGAGACAGTCAACCTATTCGAAGAATGCAGCGCCATAATTCAAAAGAAGATGCCAATCAAAAGGAAGGACCCGGGCTCCTTCACAATCTCTTGCGTCATCGGAGGGGAGACCTTTGGGAAAGTTCTCTGCGATTCTGGTGCATCGATCAATCTGATGTCGCTGTCAATTTTCAAGCGGTTGAAAATCGAAAACATCAAGCCCACAACAATCTCACTTCAAATGGCCGATCGATTAGTATCTTATCCAAAAGGCATCGCGGAAGATGTGCTGGTGAAGGTAAAAGATTTCATCATTCCAGCTGATTTTGTGGTGCTCGATATGGAAGAGGATTGGAACATTCCTCTGATTCTTTGAAGACCATTCTTGAAGACCGGAGGGGCATTGATCGACATTAGAGATGGCAAACTGACATCTTGGGTGAACAATGAGTCAGTCACATTCTCGATCTATAAGGCAATGCAGAAGCACAACGAAGGAAGCTATCAGGAAGAATGCCACATGATCAACTGCTTCAGCCCAGTTATGTCTTCTCCCTTCGCCTCTCTCAAAAGTGAGCCGGACTTTCTGGAGAACTACCTGCAACACTCGCTGTTTTCGTCAACAAATCTGGACGAGGCAAATGAGGAGATCTTGGATCTGGTCATGGAGCTAGATGTGTTCGAGGAGATAACTCGAGAAAAAGAAACCAAGAGAGAACCACTACCTAGCCACTACTGCCAGAACCAGCTAGAAAAAGATGAGGGAAAGCACACGTAGATCGACGCCACTCTCTTGTCGATCGACGCTGCTTCGAAGCCAACGTCGATCGACGGAGCATCTTCGTCGATCGACGCCGATCTGGAAAAGCTGTCCTCCAGCTCTTATCCTCCACTTCTGGAACTCAAGACACTTCCGGCACATCTCAGGTACGCATTTCTGGGTTCTAATGACACTTACCCCTTTATTGTTTCTGCCTATCTTACACAGGGGGAGTTAGACAAATTACTGCGAGTTCTACGGAAATACAAGTCCGCCATCGGATGGAATTTGGGGATAGCAAGGGGATCAGCCCTTCGCTTTGCATGCACAAGATCATCCTTGAAGAGGACGCCACACCAAAGAGACAAGCACAGCGACGACTAAATCCCATCATGCAAGAAGCTGTAAAGAAGGAGGTTCTCAAACTCCTAGACCATGGCATGATATATCCGATTTCCGATTGGAAGTGGGTGAGCCCTACACAAGTAATAGCCAAGAAAGGGGGGATGCAGATAGTAAAGAATGATGATGGAGAGGAAGTTGCGACAAGACCGATCACGGGATGGAGATTTTGCATTGACTACCGAGCCTTAAACACCGCCACGTGCAAGGACCACTTTCCTCTTCCCTTCATTGATCAAATGCTTGATAGATTATCCAGTTACCCTTTTTATTGTTTTCTTGATGAATACTCAGGGTACAACCAGATAGCTGTGGCGCCTAAAGATCAACACAAGACTGCATTCACCTGTCCATACTGAGTATTCGCCTATCGTCGGATGCCCTTTGGATTATGCAATGCACCGGCTACTTTCTAGAGATGCATGATGGCAATCTTCCACGACTTGATCGAAGATGTCATGGAGGTATTTATGGACGATTTCTCTAATTTCGGTAGCTCATTTGATGTTTGTTTGCAGAATCTGGCTACTGTACTTGAGAGATGCACCGAGACAAACCTATGCCTCAATTAGGAGAAATGCCACTTCATGGTGCGAGAGGGGATTGTGTTGGGTCATCGAGTATCAGCTGAAGGACTTGAAGTAGACCGAGCCAAAGTGATAGCCATTGAAAAGATGCCACCACCAACAAGTGTCAAAGCAGTCCGAAGTTTTCTAGGCCACGCCGGATTCTATAGAAGGTTCATCAAAGACTTCTCAAAGATATCTCGGCCCTTGTGCAACCTGTTGGAGAAGGATGTTTCCTTCATTTTTTATGACGAGTGCTTGAAGGCCTTTGAGAGACTGAAAGAGGCACTGGTGACTGCGCCGGTCTTGACCGCGCCAGATTGGGATGAGCCATTCATATTGATGTGCGACGCCAGTGACTACGCTGTTGGGGCAGTCTTGGGGCAACTAAAAGGAAGACTCTTCCATGTGATTCACTACGCCAGCAAGAGCATGAATCCGGCTCAATGCAACTACACCACCACGGAGAAAGAGATGCTCGCGGTTGTGTATGCCTTTGAAGAGTTCTGGCCTTATCTGATAGGCTCAAAGACGAATGTCTTCACCGACCATGCAGCCATCAGATACCTGTTCACGAAGCAAGACGCCAAGCCTAGATTGATCTGGTGGATACTGTTGCTGCAAGAGTTTGACTTGGAGATCAAGGACAGAAAAGGGAGTGAGAATGTGATCGCTGACCATTTGTCACGACTCGAGCCACCAGTCGAAGGGGATGACCCACAGTTGATGATCCGAGAGACGTTCCCCGACGAACAGATCTATGCTCTTAGGAATTTTAAAGAGACATATGAGTCCAAAACGCCCTGGTATGCGGATTTTGCCAACTACTTGGTCGGCGACGTACTTCCTCCGGACTCCTCTCCATATGCAAAGAAGAAGTTTTTGCACGACGTCAGATTCTACTATTGGGAGGATCCCTATCTTTGGCGTAGATGTGCTTATGGCATCATTCGCCATTGTGTGCCCCAGTCCGAGTGGCAACAAATCTTCGAAGCCTGCCATTCATCTCCTAGTGGCGGTCATCATTCAGCCAACCGGATGGCATTCAAAATTCTTGCCAGCAGATTCTATTGGCCATCTATCTACGAGATCTGTCATGGATGGATTACGAGTTGTGATCGCTGCCAGAGGACCGGCAACATCTCGCGGAGGGATGAGATGCCACAAACTCTGGTTATTGAAGTCGAGATCTTTGATGTTTGGGGGATCGACATCATGGGACCTTTTCCGCCATCCCAAGGGTTCTCATACATTCTACTGGCAGTGGACTACGTGTTACGATGGGTTGAGGCCGCTCCAACGGTCACCAATGACTCCAAAGTTTTCATCAAGTTCCTGCAAAAGCTCATAACGAGATTTGGGACGCCAAGAGCCTTGGTGAGCGATGGGGGATCCCATTTCTGCAACAAATGGCTTACTTCCCTTCTTGCGAGGTACGGAGTCAAGCACCGCATCACCACACCATACCACCCCCAAGGGAACGGGCTGACGGAGTTGTCCAACCGAGAAATCAAGCAAATTTTGGAGAAGACGGTGAAGCAGAGAAAGGATTGGGTGGCAATACTTGATGAGGCATTATGGGCATACGGCACCGCATACAAAACGCCCATTGGGACATCACCATATTAGCTGATTTTCGGGAAGTCCTATCACCTGCCCGTTGAGATAGAGCACAAGGCTTGGAGAGCAGTGAAAGAATTGAATCTAGATTGGAAGACAGCTGCAGAAGAGCGCGCCATGGCATTGAACGAGCTGGAAGACTTTAGGGATGAAGCCTACGAGAACAATGTCATTTACAAGAAGCGAGCGAAGAGATTCCACCACTAAGGGATTCGCTCTCATGTTTTTCATTCAGGTGACAAAGTCCTCCTCTTCAAATCTCGTCTTCGCTTCATGCCCGGAAGCTGCAGTCAAAGAGGGTCGGACCGTACACCGTGATCTGTTAATTTATGAACGGTGTAGTCAAATTAGCTGGCCAAGATAGGAAGAACTTTAAAGTGAACGGGCAAAACCTTAAACCGTACTACACCCCACTTCAAGTCGGAGCGGTGGAAAAGTACTACTTGAATCGCCCATGAAAGGATAGGTATTGTCGAGCTAGCGACATAAAACCAAGCACTGGTTGGGAGGTAACCCAACATTTTGCTGCTTTCTTTAATTTTGTTATTTTAAATTCAGTCTAGTTGAGTCATTAGGAGTTGTTTTTTTCAGTAAAAATTTTTCGAATTTTTTTACGGGTCCAGTACTCTGTCGGGACTACGTCGGTTGCAGCCATTTGGCATCGATCGACGTGTGTTGCTCAGCCATGTCGATCGATGCCTCGACGCAAGCTTTTCTGAGGCGCGACAGAGACGGGTTTAAAACCCAGTTTTCTCATTCTTTTCCTCACAAACACACAAGGCACGCACTCTATCTCTCTCTCAAACACCCATCCTCAAATTTTTTTTCTCTTCAAACTCGCCGCTACAACCCACGGTATGTATCCTAGACCCTTCCACTTCGATTATTTCATGTGTAGTGACTGATTTGAGCATGATTTTGAGGAAAATTGAACTTGGAGCCCTAGTTTCAATTTTTGCATTTGTGTCGATTTCGTTGCTATTTGTTATGACTATTCGATATGGTTAGTCTTTCTAGTCGATATACTTGCTTGTGGTGAATTTGTAGCTTGGATTTCATCGAATTTGACACACACTAGTTTGGGGGATAATTCCAATTGGGGGTGATTTTCTTGTCTTGCTATTTTCACGTAGAATTCTTTTGATTTATGAGAAAATATGCTAAGATGAAGTTTAAATTGCATTGTAATACCCCGCCTGTATTTAGACTTTTATAGCAATTTTTCGGATTTAATAAATAAAATTATTCCTGATTTTGTATACATATTTTGTGATATCGAATTGAGGAAATGATTATACAATCGAGATGGATTATATTGGTGGAAATGAAGTGGATAATTAATGAGTTATGAATTATGAAGGGAAATAGGGGAAGATTATAGTTGGAGAATTTAATTTGGTTATGAACTTGATCATATTTTAAATCTTGGAGGAATTATCAAGATTTACCATGAATTATGGAAATTTGATGGCATTTATATAGGAATGATCTTTATACAATAATTAAGAAGGATATATTTGATTTATATTAATGTATATGGATATGTATATACATAATATTATGTGTATATTATGAGGGAAATAAGGAATTATAACAAATATATGTAATAAAATCATCCCATTTTCATACTTCTAAGTTTTGAGCTAGAGAGAGAAAGTGAGAGAAACCCAAACCCCACTCAAACCCGTCACCTTTCCGATCAATTTCCGACCAACTCTGGCCACCCCCGATCGAGCCACCACTGCCATTCGATAGCCTGTTCTCCCAGCTTCATTTTGATATACGGTGGCCGCCGTGAAGTGGAGTATCGATGGAGATATTGAAGAGAGAAGTTAGGTCGCCGGAAATTGGGTGAGTGATTTTTCCAGAAATTATAACAGGTATAATCGAGTATATTTTGAGTTTTGGTTGATATAGTCGTGTTCCGCATTGTATAGGGAGCATTCGGACACCGAGAAACTCGAGTTTCATCACCGGAATCGCCGTCGTCGCCGGAGAGAGAGAATTTTCCGGTGAGCCTCAATTTTCCTTCCACTTTCACGTTTAATCCGAGTTTCGTCGCATTATTCGTGTTCTAGAGTGTCTAGGGATCATGAATATGTATTTGCATGTGAGTTTTGGTGGTTGGAATGTCCGGAATCGGCAAAAACAGGTCTGCCGTGCGAAGGGTCGGAGAAGACGACCCGTATCGACCGGGATAGAGCTCATCTCGGTCGACACAGGCATTTTGGTCGAAATGATGTATCGGTCAAAATGTTTGTTTCGGTCGAGATGAGGTTAATCCCGGTCGAGATGAGGAAAATCCCCAAAATGGCAAATATCAGCCAAGTTGAGCATATCGACCGATATGTAGGGTATATCGATCGACACAGTCAAATCGACCGAAATGAGAGGATCTTGGTCGATGCAGACATCTCGACCGAGATGATCCTGTCTTGGTCGAGACAGAGGGAGATTGATATCTAGTTTTGTAATTCTCGTTCTATTTCCGAATTCTTTTCAAACCTTATTCGATTCCTGAAGTTTACGTTATCATCTTAGAAGCATGATAAGTTATACGAGTATTGTTTTGTCCTAGATCGTCCGTACTAACCCGAGTGTCCCTGATTAATTGTAGGAGTTTGAAAGCAAGGATCAGTTGAGCTCTCACTAGCAAGAAAGCATCTATACTTAAAGCCAAAAACAAGGTGGGAAACTATTTTAGTAAAAAGAAAATGCGTGTTTTCGTTTTCAAAAATGTGTTAAAACTGTTTTGATTTAAATTGAGACTGCTATGCATGTTTGTGCTATTATATTTGTCCTCTGTCGATTCCCATCGACGGAGAGAAATACTAATGAGTTTAGAACCAGGTTCTCATAACTGCGCTAGAACTCATTTAGTGAACAGGGTTGGAAGCCCCTTGGTATTGATTGGGTGAATTGTCCCCATGTATTTGTTAAAATGAGGCGGAGTGTCCTCCAGTGTCTGGATCCGGTGATTATTATTAAAACGATCGGGTCTCAAAATGGATTTCTGAGACTAGTGCACTTAGATGACAGTAGGTTGAGTGTGTTTACATTCCTAACTGATCATCGTAACTTGGAAGCCGGCCAACTTCCAGTTACAACACTAAAACAGATATGATAACATGTAAATAGCACGTGCAAAAAAAAATGTTTTGGATAGCACGGTTCTTTTCAACAAAACCCCGTGTCTATCCGTGTGAGTTGCATAGCATTTCTCCTATATAAAATGTATGTTTCGGGCATGTTTCTCATTGGGTACACTAGTACTCAGCCCCTCGTATTATTTCTAAAATACGCAGGTTGAGCAGCAAGGATGGGCGAGCAGGGGTGTAAACTGACGAAGTAAAGAATTTTGAAGAACTCATAGATCCTGAGATATTCATCTTCATATGCATATCTCCGCCACGCTACACACACGCTGCTACACTCTCTGAAATTTTTCCTTCCCATCTTGAATTATTTATATGTTTTGAATATCATTTCTCTTAAACTTGACTCGGAGTATATATTCTGAAGATTTCATTTATCTTTTATTTTATCTGAAGTCTTCCGCTTAACTATTTAAAGTGAGAGAATGTTTGACAAAACCTGAAACATCAATGTAACGCGATCCCGAATTGGGAAGGTCAGCTGGGGGCGTTACATGCATGAATGTCGAACCAATTTTGCTTGGGTAGATGCATTTTGTGAATAATTTCACATTATTGTCGTATTAATGTTTGGGAATTGTTGTGATGTACTTTGATGAGCATTGACATTTTTCTTACTACCCTTGCAGTTCATTATGGATTTTCGACCTACATTTGCCAACCGGGCTTATGAGAGACGTTTCAAAAAATTCTCAAGCTCCGAGTTCACAGTCCGGCAGACACTTTACCCATGCCCTGAGACAATGGATAGGCTGGGAATTCGAGCTGACGTGGAGGCTCTTTTGGAGAAAGTAGATTGGAGTGCTTGGATGACAGCGCGGTGGCCAACATACCCGTCGCTTGTCCTGGAGTTTGTTGCCTCACTCCATGTCTATGAGGTTCAGCCGGAGTCGGAGCCTACCACCATCTCCTTCTAGCTTCTGAATGAACATTACGAGATGCCGAGGGATGTGCTTGAAGGCATTTGGGGAGTCCGAAGAGGGGGGGATGGTTTTCTTCCCCCGAGTTTTGACAATGCCCGATTTTGGAGCCAGATTGCAGCTGAGGCTAAAGAGAATTTGCGGGAGTTTGACTCGGGGAATTTGAAGCCTTCCTCCATTGACAACCCAATTTTTCGCTACATTCAAAGATGCATGGGGGTGTCCATCATAGGCCGGCATGAAAGCATCAAGGCAAGAGTGCGAGAGTTGTATGCCATCTATTGCATGCTGACGGGGGAAGATTTTAGCTTCGCGGCGTTGGTCATGGACCACTGGAGGCATCAAATCAAAGCCACCAAGGGCAACACTTGGAGTGGGGGATTGATTACCCCGATTGCGGAGCACGTGGGCATTGACTTGACCCAGATTGAGGCACTCGAGGACAATAGCCGAGGACTTGGCACTGGGCTCCTGGTCAAGATGTTGATGCTCTTACCACGGGAGGTCGGTTGGTCTTTGCGGATGTCCAATGGGGACAGGTTCCCACTTCCGCAGAGGGAGCTCACGCACGTCACAGATTATCACTTCCGTGATAATAGGTTGATGAGCACACCCGCCCACCTGTGGCTCATGGTCGGATCACATGGAGGACCCGGTACCTCCAGATTTCGTCACCGACCGCTGACTCAGCCAGACCAGCGATCGCAACAGAACCCCCAGCAGAGCCCGAGAATGAGGAGCGCGATGGAGGTGGAGAAGAGATTCCGGACCAGACCGGTGGACCATCATTCAGCCACTTTGCGGGAGAGTCTTCATATTTCGGGTTGGACCTGACGACGATCAACCAGTTCATGCAGCAGCAGGCTGCTTGGCAGACGGAGGAGCACACCCGGCAAGCAGAGTTTTGCCAGCACGTGACCACGAGGCTCAACAGCCTCGACATGCAGATGCAGCGCCTCCTCCTGAACACCCAGCCTAACTCAGTCTACCTCCGCAGCCAGCGTGAGCGCTAGGATCTCGGGCGGAGACTTCCCGTGTGGCCATCTCCCGATGTAGTGATGGAGGATCCTCCGAAGGAGGAATGAGGTACCGTTTCCTTTTTCCTATCTAACTTTCAAACTTGTCCACTCCTTCGAGTGAAACAAGTTTGGGGGGATGAGGATGGGAAAAGAAAAATGTTTGTTTTATTTTTATTTATTTTATTTTATTTTATTTGCGATCTTTTTCCTTTTGTTTTCGATTTTTTTTTTCATTTTTGTTTTTTCTGAACCATCACCATCCTTGTTCTTTTGCTTCAGTGTGAACAATTGCTCTCTGCAAGGCTTTTCACTCAAATTAGTATTTTGAACTCTTGATTTATGGTACTTGTTCTGAATTGAATAGTCTTGAGCATTATTTTAGGAGCTTTTGAACATAGGGCAGTCGGAACTACTTTTGATTATGTTGGTGTTGAGAATAATGACTTGTCTTTCCTTGAATGAGAATTATTGATTGATAATCGAGATGTTTGCTGATTGAGAATGAAAATCTATGTGATAGAGTAGCCGATGATAGGAGCTGTTTTGCTTGTTAAGTTGATCTTTGAAATATAAATTTTTGCATGATAACTGTTCAAAATTGGGTAATTATTGAGGAGTAACGAGAATTTCTACCCTGTGTGAAATTTGAGCCATCTTTTCGTTTGATGAGTGACAAGGTTATTAGACTTACTTCCTAGAATTTGACAAATTTCTCTCTTGAGGTTGCATTAAGTGTGGTAATAGGGCGAAAATGATTTTAGGCATGTTCTTTCGTAGCCCATCTCCCATACACTAACCTTAATTTCCACTTGTAGCCCTTTTGAGCCTTGAATAAATTTTTCTTTGATTAGAAGGGTTGATGAATAAGAGGATTGTGATTTATTGGATGATGTGAATTGTGGGATTGTGATGTAAGGCCGTGTGCAAAAATAGGGGTTCCCATGAGTAAATTAAAAAAAAGTGAACATTGGTGAAAAAGAATCAAAAGAGAAGAGAAAAACAAGAAAAATTCATATGTTGTAGTTCACAACAGTCAAAATAAAGTTTTAAGGACCCTAAAAATTATAGGAACAAGATTGTGCATGAAAAGAAAGAATTATGTGGTTATGATATGCTAAGGCCGTGTGTTCAATTGCAATATTCTAAGTCACTTAGCCAAAAATATCCCACCTTTTAGGTAAGCCACATTACAACCAAATAAAGACATTTCTAATTCCCTGAAAAGCCACACTAACAAGCAGGGGAGAGATGAGAAATTTGTCAAACCTATGGTGAGGTAAACTAAAACTTTGAATGAGTGAATTTCAAGCCCTTTACTTGATTGAGCGATGAGTGCAAACACTGCCCGGTGAGTTCCTCCTCAATAATTTAACAATGAGAATTTGTTTGGATTGCATAATTTATGTGAATAAGTGATACTTAGATTGCAAAAGAAGCTTGTGAGGCATTGCACACTTGTATCTGCATTTGATTCGATTTCTTTTCTGTAAATTGATCGAGGAGGATCAATGGTTTAAGTTTGGGGGAGTTGATAAGTTAGGATTTTTACCAACTTATCTAGTTGTTCTTTGACTAATTGTGTGATGTTCAGACTGTTTTAGTGTCTTTTTCATGCATGGATTGGCTTTTGTGCTCGTAATGTCCTGTTTGATGAATCATGCAAGTTTTTAGTCAAAAACAGGGAAGAATCGGAATTCCAGTCCAAGTCCACGTCAATCGATGCCAGGGCACGTCGATCGACGAGGAAATTGAAGTGGAGTGATCGACGAGAGAAAAGAGTTATCGACGAATGCTGCAAAACAAAACTCACGTCGATCAACGCCAAGGCACATCGATCGACGAGGGTGTTTTAAAGGCATCGATCGATGCTGATCTCCCACGATCGACGCGAATGCGGGTTTTCCTAATCTGAACCTGATTTGAAGATAGACATATCTAATCCTAGATGTTGTTTGATACATCTTTCATTATTATATAGCCATGTAAAATTCGAATTTAGGTGTGGAAATCAATATAGCAATTAAGAGTTTTTAGAGTTGAAGGATTTAGAAGATTTCCAAGAGTTTTTAGAGTTTATGATTGAAGACAGAATTTTGTGGGAAGACATTCAGACCCAAGTTTTTATGCAATTCATGTTTGATTTTTCTATGATGAATATTGCTATGAATATGTGTAACTAACTTCCTTCTCAGATTCTAGGGTTTCGAATTATCATTGTATGCATGTTTGATTAATTGAATTATTTTCCCTTTCCCTTCGTAGTTTGTGAAATCTGTGCTTATTCATAATCTTGAGTTTGCTGGCCACATCTTAGGATTAATTAGTTGATTACTTGAGACGTAACTGTAATAGTTTTCAATGGAAAGAGATTTTCACAATATAATTTGATTTCATGTCGTAACTGAAGGAGATAAGTTATAGGAATAAATTTGTAGATCTTTGGAGTTAGTTAGTTCATCCTGAGACCGAGCGGAGATAGATAATTGACTAATCTACTTTATGAATTATCCAACAAAGAAGTTCATAATATTTTTCTAATATTTCACTACTAAGAGGAATTAAATTGGGAATTAATCAATTCATTCATCCATGTCATACTTGATAGATAGATATCCCTAGAATCTGTACTTTTCATAATCTCTCATCAAAAGTATTTTGATTTCCTGTTTAATTTTAATCTTCAAATATTACGATTTTCGAAATAAACAAAACCCAAAAATTTGATTTTTCCTAACCAGTGTTTTGAGAGCTTGTGATTTAGTACTTAAGGTGTTTCGTTATTTCATTCCCTGTGGGATCGATAATTTTCATTTGCCTCTATATTATTAGCTTTGCTAAGTCGCTAGTAAAATAATTTAGCGATCACCCTAACCCGAGGTTTATATCGGTTCTGCATAGCCTCCTCTTTTTCCTCATCATCAGATTCCTCTGGAGGATTCGGGTTGTCATCCTCTTCATTATCGGGATTGTCCTCAAACAGTGGGTTGCGGCGAAGATCCCTTCCATTCGGATTGTTCCTCTCTAGGTCTCTTTCCAGATTTAGTTGTTGGATTTGTGCCCTCATAGCTTGAACTTCTAGGAGAAGCACAGCTTACTCCTCTGCAGTTAGCATGGGTGGAGGTGGTTGATCAATTGGCGGTGGTACGTTATCTCCCGTTGCTTGATTGCTCGAGCTTTCCTGGGCACGCCAATTCTTTCGGATCTTTCTGCAAGTGGCTTCAATGTCCGGGTATTAATAGAGCGGGTCCTTTCCTTTAGCTCTCGTACTCATGCACTACCTGTACACCAAAGGAGGTAGTGAAGTAAGACTGAAAATAAACGAAACGAACTGAATTTAAAAAGCTAAAATTCTTGAAAAAACATCGGGCGTCAATCGACGTGGAAAGAATAACTGCGTTGATCGACGTTGGTGTCACATCGATCGATGTGAACAATGAAAAGTACGAAAATTCAAAGAAAAGTATGAAAATTATAGCCTAAATATGTATTTCGATCACAGAATTAATAGTAAGATTATTTCTATTCAATCCCCAGCAACGGTGCCAAAATTTGATCACTAAAACTATTTAACAGTGACTTAGCAAAGCTAATAATATAGTGGCAAATAAAAATTATCAATCCCACAGGGAATGAAATAACGAAAAACCTTAAGTACTAAATCAGAAGTTCTCAAAATACTGGTTAGGAAAAATCAAATTTTGGGTTTTGTTTATTTCGAAAATCGTAATGCTTTCAAATTAAAATCAAACAGGAAAATAAAATACTTTTGATGAAACGATTATGAGAAGTAGAGATTCCAGGGAGATCTACCTATCAAGTATGACATGTATGAATAAATTGATTAATTCCCAATTTAATTCCTCTTCGTAGTGAAACATCAGAAAAAGTATTATGAACTTCTTTGTTGGACAATTCATAAAGTAGATCAATTAATTACCTATCTCCGCTCGGTCTCAAGATGAATAAATTAACTCCATAATTCTACGGATCTATTCCTATAACTTATCTCCTTCAGTTACGACAAGAAATCAAATTATATTGTGAAAATCTCTTTCCATTGAAAACCATTACAGTCACGTCTCAAATAATCAACTGATTAATCCTAAGATGTGGCCAGCAAACTCAAGATTATGAATAAACACAGATTTCACAAACTACGAAGGGAAAGGGAAAATAATTCAATTAATCAAACATGCATACATTGATAATTCGAAACCCTAGAATATGAGAAGGAAGTTAGTTACACATATTCATAGTAATATTCATCATACAAAAATAAAACCTGAATTGCATAAAAACTTGGGTCTGAATGTCTTCCCACAAAATTCTGTCTTCAAACATAAACTCTAAAAACTCTTGGAAATCTTCTAAATTCTTCAACTCTAAAATCTCTTAATTGCTCTACCGATTTCCACACTTAAATTCGAATTTTACATGGCTATTTATAATAATGAAAGATGTATCAAATAACATCTAGGATTAGATATGGCTCTATCTTCAAATCAGCTTCAGATTAGGAAATCCCGCAGTCGCGTCGATCGTGGGAGATCAGCGTCGATCGACGCCCTTGGAACACCCCATCAATTGATGCACACCTTGCATCGATCGATGCACACCTTGCGTCGATCGATGTGGCTTTGTTTCCGCAGCTTCCGTCGATCTCTCCTTCCTCTTTGTCGACCGATCCTTCCAATTGTCTGCATTGATTGACGTGCCCTGGCATCAATCGACGTAGACCTGGCATTTCGAGCACTTTTCTGTTTCTTCCCTGTTTTCGACTAAAAACCTGCATGATTCATCAAACACGATATTACGAGCACAAAATCCAATCCATGAACGAAAAAGACACTAAAAACAATCTAAACATCACTCAATCAGTCAAAGAACAACTAGATAAGTTGGTAAAAATACTAACTTATCAAGCACGGATCGAGTTTCAATAATATTTCGAAGTCAAGGTTTAACAATTTTGATTTAACAATAGGCTTCAAAGAAAGTTTGAGTTACAAGAGTTCGATTGAACAATCGAAGTTAATTTGAATTGAAAAGATTTTTAGAGAGGTTATAGAAGATAACATCTTTTTGCCGATTGATACAAGGGTTATCAAACAAAATAGCAATTAGAATTGATTGAAGGAAGGATTTAGGATTTAAGAAATGTCGTTTGAGTCGATCGATTTAAAGGATATCAAAAGATATAAATGATAGGTCGAATCGATTGAAGAATGAAAATAAAATTTGAAAATGCACTCTATGTCAACTGACGTGGTCGTGTCGACCGAAGTAGATGGATATCGACTATAATACATGCGTCGATCAATATGCAACTCATGTCGACCGATATGAATATTTTATTAAGAATTTATTTTATGTCGATCGAAAAAGAAATGTGTCAACCAAAATAACTTGCATCGACCGAGATGAGGGTGTGGCGACCGACACCAAGTGTTTCGACCGATATGCGTGTGTATCGATCGACACAAGCATGTCAACCAATGTAGAGCGTATGTCGACCGATACAAATGGTCGACGGAAAAAGAATTGAATGGTAGGTCTGTGTCTACCAACATGGTTCCATGTCGACCGACACAGCCACATCGACCAATATGCTTCTGTGTCAACCGACGCACACGTTTGTGTCGACCGAAACAGAGGTTATGTGCCTTCGGCGGATTTTTCATATTTTGGCTCAAACGGTTATCCGGGCTCCTCCAATCGATTTCTAACAACACCAAATGGTTTTCTAACAAGTATAATGAGTCTAAACATGGTTTTAAACATAAAACATGTTGGAATTGAAATAAAACTTCAATATTTCCAAATAGGGCAAATATATCAAACATGCTCCAAAATCACCACAACTCGATTCCTAGGTCGATTTATAGTTTCTAGGTTCATAATATAACATGATAAACATGCATACGTACTCATCAACTCAACAAAACCTAGATCATCACTTTTATCAACTAGGGCAAAAGTATAACATGCTCATCTTTAAGAGATAGCTAGAGAGAGGTTCGATTTATATCTCCTTGATGTTCGTAGAGCTTTGAAAGCTTGATCAACACTTTTTTAGCTTGGTCTCAACTTCTAAATCATGGAGAATGAAAGAAAGAGTGTTGGAAATGAAAAGAATAAGTTAAGAGGAGTCCAAAAATGTATATCTTACCTCTAGAATCACTCCGCCGGAGTTGGTCACCGAATTTTTTTGGACAAAGATTGAGAGAGAGTAAAAGTGTTGAAGTGTTGAAGAAGGCTTCTATTTATAGAAGGAGGTGGGGGTAATTTTGGAATTACTGAAGTCAAAAAGTATAAGTGGTTGTCATTCGCTTGTCACATTGGTCACTTCTCACCTCACGTCAACTCCACATCTCTTCGCATCATTGCACGGGAGACCGTGATATTTTGTCAATCCACAAAAATTTATCGATCGATATTATCCCGATATGAAAATATTGGTTGCCAAATAATTAATCGGTATTAATTAAATTATATTGATCAATAACTAATTACTCTTCTTTAATAATAAAATAAAGATAGCAATGGAAAATGCCTCAAATAATAACTCCCAAACAAATTTGCTTCGAAAACTTCGAATTTAATTCGATAATAAATTATAACTTCTGAATTTATGATAAATACATTAAAAAAATTTACGAGGGGTGTTACAAGTGAATCATCTTGAGCTCTCTTTTGTTTTACATTCGAACATGAGCTAAAATATTTTGCACTTGGGTTGTGGAATCTATATTTGAACTTGAATATACGTTAATGTTTGGTTTTGTTTGAATTTGAGTTTGTTTATGATTTTAGTTGAGCACGGCAATGAGTGGAGATTTATTACCTATTGAGACCGAAAGGATAGATAGGCCGATATAATCATGAACAATCGCATTTGTTTCATAGGCATATGGATGATTGTGGCTTATTGTTAACCCCTGTTTAGGATTGTTGCATATGAATATCATATCAATCATAGGCATATGTTGTTTGGTAGAAAAATGCAGATCTAGTGGAGTGACAACTTTCTAGGCATATTGTGCGTGGTTTTAAGACTCAAAAGGATTGCGAGACCTATGCTTTAGCATATAGGATAGTGAGAACAAAGACTTTTCATAACCCGAGTGTTTTTCCATCTTTATTATTACGTAGTTAGAGTTTGCATGATCATTTTGTAGCAGGAAGAGTTATTACTTTTATTTGCTCTACTTGGTTTTATTGTTTATGCTTATTTACATTTTTAGTTAAAAGTTCACAACACATCAAACCTTATTTACAAGCAATTTCATGTGCACGACTCTTACATACACTCTCTAGGGTTCGATATCTGGTCTCTAGGACTATATTACTTTTCCATTGCGTATACTTGCACATAGTTTTGTAGATACCTTGCAGCACAAAACATGCTCGCTCTTGTGATTGTGTATAATTACTCATTTCACTACGAGTTCATCCTGGTTTGAATTCTTTATAGTATCATCGTTTGGCAAGACGAGTTTCAATGATCACTTTATTTTAGAGAACACCCGCTATGTGTCATTCGGGATTTTTGTGATATATTACTCAAGCGAACTATTGATGCTTGATGCGGCTAAAAGTTCAATCAAATTAAACCTCTAACTACACAAGAATAATGTTTGTCAAATCCAGGTCCTTCCCCGCTTCGCCCGCTAGAATACCGAGATACTATAGCAAAGTCCTATAGCTAGGCATGATACAATCGTTGAGTAGTTTCTAACAATCTAGGCATTCAATTTAAACCTATGCTAACAATATATGACAAACATTGAATTAAACAAACAATCATCAATTGATCAATACTTTCCCCAATCGGTAAACCAAGACAATCAAATACTCAAATTAGGAAGATAGGATGTTGAGATGAGTGTAGA
>JAPKLW010002562.1:66423-78478 GCA_026898455.1 Plectranthus barbatus
AAGGATTGGTGAATTAAGCTCTAAGATACTCTAGAATTTGGATGAATCGTGATAGGAAATGGAATCTAGGAGAAATTCTAACTAGATTTATGAAAAATGACAAAAAGCCCCTCAAATAACTGCCTTTTCCCCTTTTATAAGCAAGCAAACAGGGCCTCGGATCGCCCGGTCGAAGTATGGCTCGCCCGGTCAAAGCTGGAAACTGCCACAAATCAGGAGAAAACTGCCCAGGCTTGGCCGGTCAAAGATAGCTCGGCCGAGCCTGCTCTCTGTCGGCTTGGCTCGGCCGGTCCTGCACCCGCTCGACCGGTCGAGCCCTCTGAACACCTTCTGCGCCTTCGCTCGGCCGATCCTGCACCTGCTCGGCCGGTCGAGCCCTCTGAATGCCCCGCTCGGCCGGTCCTGCACCCGCTCGGCCGGTCGAGCTCTCTAAACTCCAAACACGTGCGATTTTCCTCCAAAACTCCACCAAAATTGCTCGTTTATGCCCAAAACATATCCTACACAAATCAAACACACAAAGCACGAAAACACAACCAAAACACGACAAAAACATATGATACGGGAGTAAAATAGCCACACACAAGCATGTGCACACATCAAAATATAGGTCATTTTACGCACGTATCAATGCTCTTGGAATTCATGAGCTGGTTTGGGCTCACTTCGGAAAGTCGTGGCACTATACATCAGTCGTGCTTCTGGCAAGAGACCTCAAGATGATTCCGAGTCCTCAATCTTTGCTTATTCATAACTGTTTCTTCCAACGCGTTAACTATTATCGTGAAGGTGTTAGTGATTCTTCGGTGGCTATGTCTGCTAAATTCTTTGTTATATTCAGACCTTTATTAATTTAACTCGGGGGGATGATTGTCTGAGTTTGATGCTAGATTCTTATGTCAATGAGGACAAGTCGGAAACTGATCTTCTTCCTGCTCTTGATGCTTGTCTTTGAACTTGTTGGGTATAATTGAATTATTCTCTCTCTCTCTCTCTCATTTCTTTTTTTAACAAATGAGGTGTTGATGTTTGCTTTGTCGCATAATTATGGTCTCTTTTGGCACGTGTTTGAGGATCATTTCGATATGTTGCGATCTATGAGACGTCGCTTGAATTTAACCATTCACGATGAGTTTATTTTTGAATAGTTAAATATTTCTCGGAAGAGTGAAGTGAGGTTGGTTGAACCGCTCTCTTCGGTGACTCTTTGCTACTCCAGGTTGGAACACGAGGTTGAGCAACTTCAGAAGGCAGTCACTTTGGCTCGATTTTTGTGACTTCTGCTAGATAGTGGATGTAGGGATTTTGTTGTCGTGAATTGAATCACTTAATCCAAGGAAACCCGGATCGTTCATGGATGTTAAAATAATTGTGAATCAATATTAAATCCTAGCATGCTCCTATGAATTTAATGCAATGGATAATAGGGTTACCTTTTAATTCGTAGTGTCTGAATCAAATTTCGCGTTGAATCTAAACTTTGATTCCACCATGCGATTTAATTAAATCTGCGGAATAATAAATTAGTATAGAAAAACTAATTTCAAGATTTAATTAAAACAAATTAACATCAGAAGAAAATAAGGTTGTTCTCCAGATTAGATCTTCAGATCTGTATCCGAATGTTATTCAATCCTGCTACTGGTGAGGATTCCACAAGATTGTGATGTGCAGGACAAAGTTGAATTTCTTCTCCTCCCTCTACACGCTGGCGCCGCCCTCTCACTCTCTCTCTCTCTCTCTAGGTTTTCTGTATTTTTCAACTGATATGATTTGAGGAGAGAATAAGGGCTATTTATAGATCTAGGGTTAAACCCTAGTGGGCTTCTTTCAGCATTTAGTTTGGGCCAGACTTGGGACCTAATGCAAATAATAAAGTGGATCTTTAAATTAATTAATTCTCATGTCCACAAATTAGGACATAATTAATTAGTTAATATTAATTCTTTTTCACCATATAATTAATACTAACCTACCATTTTATTACCACGTTATGAGAACGGGCAACATTATTTGATAAATCTCCATATTTAAGATTACTGGACATTCATTAATTAATCAGAGCTTCTAACATGCTTCACACAATTAATTAATTTCTTATTTTCATGATCAGTACCACTCAAACATTATCACACGTGCTTGAACTTAATCAACCTGCAGGACTTTAGCACGATGAACCTTATTGAGCTCTTCAGGGAATGTCCTCATCCTATTACTCGGATATAGTAACCTAACTCCAGTCGTCATAAGTTGTTGTTACCCAAGATGCGGGTATACGAGCACGTTACTCAGACTCTCCACCATGGCAAGTCAAAGCAACAGTTAACCCATGCATACTCCTGAACCTTCATTAGAGTTTAGATTCAATCAAAAAAGGAGATCTTGTATTCTCTGAAGTCAGACAGAAGAATACATTTCACTGTGGTTCAATCAATACGCAACCGCAAGTACCAGCATATCAAGTGATCAAGACAGATCACTTCTTTCCGACTATGTTGCAGCCTACACTGGCAGACTTATTATCCTCAAGCTATCTTTTCTATGATCACTATATTTATATCTCACTATGTCAATGATCATATTTTCTTCTGCGATATACTATACGCCGAATGATCATCTCTATCGATGAGATAAAAAGACATTGTTGTTCTCGCATGTAAGTTTATTTAACAAATAGGAAATAAAACTGAATATATACACACTGTAACAAATGCTTTCAGTATACAAAATCCAACAGTGGATTCAGAGGAATTCCACTTCGAACTGACTGCATTTGAAGTTGCGATTTGGGACAAGATCGGAATGGAGATATCGGGACGCATGTCTACAATAGACTTAGATTTTATATTACCGCGTGACCCTATGAGGGGCTGATTGGAACTCCGTTTGATTTTGTATAAACATTATTTGTGGTGCATTGGTGTCCTTTCGATGGAACGTTGCTTTTACCAAATGGGATTTGAAAGGTCTATTCACTAACATGCTAATTATTATCAAACATTATTACTACTAGTTGTAACCTCCCAAATACACTAATGACTCACTAACTAAAAGTAATGTTTATCGATGATCCTGAAAACAGTTTTAATGTCTCTGGACTAGCATACATCGACACCATTTTGGCAGCGAGGAAGGGCGTGCATGGGGCGAAGGCCGCGGAGTGCCTATAGCTAAGGACGGAGGTTGTGGGAATATGGATGAATTCAAAAGGGTTTCTAGAAGGATTGTTGATTTTATAGAAGCTTGGTGGTTTATCTCGTGAAGAACTCACGTCAGTGGCGGTGGGTTTGAGATGATCGCATAATGGGGATTTAAAATCATATTTCAAAAAAATTAAAATCATTTTTTAAATTACATGTGACATTAATTTGCTGACTTGTACTTAACAACTGTATAGTCAATTTTTCATTGATCAAAAATTTAATTTGTCATATATATGCACAATTTTCAATAGTTTAAATATTTATTTAAATATTCAAATAATTTGAGATAATTTCAAAAAAAATCACATAAATTTGGAATATACTCTTTCTCCCTGATCATTAGTCCCATTTTGATCGGGCATAATAACCAATATTTGTGAGTGTAGTGGAATTAATATTTTATTAATGTAAAGAGAATTTTTTTACATTTTAGAAAATTTGATTAATCTAATGGAACAGATGAAAATGAAAAATAGGACTAATAAGGAAGTACAGAGTGGGTAATTAAACTTTTTGGCTTTAATTTTTGATGGTTTGTGAATCTCATTAGTATGTTATATGCTCGGAGCTGCTCGTCCAGGATGAAGACATTACTAACTGTAAAAAGAAGGATATAAATATTAGAAGAACATCGATCAGACACTAATTCAAGACTGCAATTGTCAATTGACGACATCAAAAAGGTCAACATTATCGCTAGATCAAGCCTCAGCAATAACTACGGGCACACCCAATTAAGGCGTGTAATTTTTCTACTAAATTTTCATCTCTATAGGTTGTGAATCTGAGAAATTATCAAAATACTAGAATTTTGGCTTAAACTTATCAGAATTGGCTTGAGTATTTCTTACTGAGTTTTTATGGTCTGTACTTGATTTGAGAATGAGCTACATTTATTTCTCTACCTTGATATTAATATAATAGCCTTGTGTAACTGAGATTGTTTGGACGGATATTGCTTTCTACATGATCTTTTGGACATGCTTGTTGCTTTGATGCCAAGATTTATCAGAGGTTTTTTTATGTTTAAAAGATTTCCAACTCCCATTTCCCCCTAGAATTAATTCAGCTCGAGAAATGAAGAAATGTATTCATTTTGGGAATGAAAGCAGGAAAATTGGAAGAAAGACAGGGAATGATGTTTGGCAATGTTCATCCAAGTACTCCTCTCTCACTCTCATTTATGTTGTATTATCATTCTTGTGCAACTTGCAGAGGATTTAGGCTGTTTGGGTTGGTAGTTTGATACAGACCTCACCTCAGGTTCCATTCTGCTTTAATTGCTGCCACTCTGCTTCTGCACAAATCAGTCCAAGTAATCAAGTTGAAGATAGTCGTAAAAGTCCATCTATCCATATCTATTTTTGGAAGTTTTAATTTTTATTTCTCATAGATAACAATATAATGCTACAAGTTTAAATTTAATTTTTATTATTTTGACTTAAAAGTTCTAAATTTGGATTGCATGGATAATGCAATATTTAAAATTTTATATTTAAAGATGCTACTTTTAACAAAAATATGATTATGTTTAAAACATGATTGCGTCTAATTTAACAAAAACAAAAACATGAATGCATTTAGTTTAAAAATTAAAATGTACTCCCTTTGTCTCAGTTTATTAGGCCCTTTTCTTTTCGGCACGAAAATTAAGAGTTGTGAGTGTAGAATGAATTAGTGGAATAAATATTTTATTGTTAAGTATAAAAAAGTTGCCATTTTTTTAAAGGGGTCAATTTAGTTGGGACACCCGATTTAGTAAGAGGGTCGATTCTGCTGGGACGGAGGGAGTATAATTTATGGGAGATTCTAAACACAGCCCCATTTTTTCTCCCTGCAGCCCCTTTAAAAAACTTAAAATACAATATTACAATTTTATCCTTTTAACTTTAATTTAAAATTTTAATTAAAAACTTGAGATTCAATTTTGTACCTCCCTTAAAGCCCCATCTTCTTCTGTAAAAATGAATAAAAACGCCGGTAAAATATAAACGGAAGCTTGAAACCGCATGTCATGAACCCAATAGCTTGAGGCCGCTGAGCCTGGATACTCCGAACGTGGGCAAGCTGCATCGACGTCGGCGATAAGGATGGTAGCAGGCACCAAAACGGGACTGAAGATGACAAAGTGTGGGTTGACGATAATAAGGCATAGTGATGATGGTAAGGATTTGGGTAATGGAGGGGTGGCAGGTGCCCTTGTAGGGAAAATGTTCTTGACGAATTTATGTAAATTTTATAAGTAAGGACCAAGTGAGATATAGGGAATGAACTATTAATTTAATTTTCCTCTCTAACTTTTGTGTGCAATTTCCATCTTTCTCTAATTTACTCTACTTCTCCTTCCCTCTTATGTCTTCCCCAGTTCTATTCTTATCTATCAGTTTAGTGAAAATCTCTCCAAGAGATATACAGGATTCCTAGATTCAAAACACAACACAGAATGAACATGCAATTTGACTTATTTTCTTAGAAGTAACAAACATGTTAGGGCAAAATTAATTTTTAAATTTCGGGCAAAGATGATAAAGAATAGGTTTATTTTATGGGGACCTTTTATTTGCAGGTAGCTTTATTTTAGAAGTTTATATATAGATATCAAATTTTTATTATGATTTTAAAATTATACCATAAGGATAAAATTGGAATATAACATTTTATTTTTTAAAAGGGGCTGTAAAGAGTAAAAACATGGTTGTGTTTAGAATTACCAATAATTTATTCTTTCATCAATATTTTAATACATTCCACCGCGTGATAAAATAACTTATACCGACTTAATAACCTGCACTAAATATAATTATATAATTTAAAGATAAATTAAGAATTTTAATTTTGAATATTAGAAATAAATCTTGATAATATAATTTTAGTAAAAAAATATCAACTACAAATTAATCAAATCAATTGAATTAATCCATCAAATTCTAAACTCATCCCTATTGGGCCTTGTGGACTATTCTAGTTAGACTTAATCTTTTTAGCTAAACATTTCAACTTTAAACTGCTTTTTAGTTCGATTTAATGGAATCAACCTATGTATTTCAGAATAAATTTACATCTCTAAGACCACTCCTAGTGGTAATCAATTTTAAAAGGTCATTACTACAGATAAAATAATAAATTCAAAAAAAAATGAAAAGCCTAAATTGGACGGGAGACAGCCACTGCTCAACTTGCAACTAACACTTGGCATCATATTATTGGTGTTAGTTAAGTTTTAAATTATAATTTAAACTTATATGCTTTAATTAATAATTTAACAGAAAATTTACCAAAATTCCTAAAAATATATTTTATAAATAGAGAAATATTTTTATAATTTCACACTATGATATAATTTATCTTTTATTTTGTATCAATTATCAAAATTTTCATTTATCAAATAAACTAGATTTGCACCCCGTGCGTTGCACGGTAAATTGTTATTTATTTAGAATTTTATCTTTTAATAATATCATTAATTTAAATTTTAGTCTATTCATATGTTTTGATTTAATTGTGACGAAATACTTTAATCACTTACATCTCAAATTAAAAATACATTTAAAATTTTAAGTAATTCTAAATATAAACTCATATTCTACTTAGTCATCTTATTTATATTTAATATAAAATTAAGTAAATATAATTTTTTATAAGTTTGCAATATGTAATCTGTGTCACCTCACAAATATAATTAAGACAAATCATTTAATTGTCTTCAAAATAATTACATTCATAAGAATTTTTAATAATTTTAAATATTAATAAATAAAAATGTGTAACTGAAAGAAAATATACACATTCTAACAAATAAAAATAATGTAGCTCATGACATGGATATATAAAGAAGCATTATCAAACTATAATTCAAATTGAGTGAAAAATACCAAATAATATTATCAGTTTATTTAGTGGTTATAGTTAACTAAAGTCTTCTAAAAAATTAAAATGTCTCTTTTAAAGTCATGCGTATTCTTCAATTTACATATTTAAAATTTTATTGATTATTATATAAAGAATCATGATGGTAAAATTTATAATAGTTAGAACAGTAATATAATTAAAAACCATAAATTAAAAAATAAAAAAATCAAATTATAACATAAGTAATTCTTGATTTCTTATTATATCTAAAATTTAATACAATACGATCTTATTTTTAAAAATACAATATAATCTTTTGTGCACTTTTGTTCTTATACTTCAATACAATATTATACATTAAATATATATATAGAAATTTAATAAAATTAAAATGAATAATACCAAACACAAAGTCTATGAGATTTGGTTTAAATATTATTCCATGAAAAATATTAAACTTGTATTATTTAAAATATAATACATACAATAAATTGGTGAAATGAAATATTTTAAAGAAAAATGAAAAATATAAATTTTATATTTTTATACTGTTTATTACATATTTTATAATATAATAGAAAAAATAATATAGAAATAATTCAAAATTAACACGATAATGTTTTGGATGGAACAATTATTATAAAGTATTCTCCTTTAATATATTATATAGATATTTAAAATTTGAGAGCAAAATTTATATAGCCATTTTGGATAAGTCAACATGTTATATAGCCACTAGTTTAAGATTTTATGTTTTTAAGCCACTTTTCAATGATTGGAGAGAGAATTTAACATTTGAAATTGTTAAACATTAATTATTTTTGGATTTATTATACACTCACCCCACCACCTACCCCACTTCCCCTCTCTCTCTACCGACGATACTCCCCACCACCATTGATCTCCATTTTCTCCGATTTGAAGCTCCAAACCATCGAATTTTGCTCGCCCAACCCAAAAAAAAGCTACATTACATTGATTATAATGTCTGGAGAAGAAGAAAACCCGAACCAAGTAAGTTAATTTCCAAATTTTTTCCTCAAAAATTATGTCTTTTTTTTCTGAAATTTTCGTCGAATTTGTATGCTTAAATATGACTAGAAACAATGTAGAAATGGTTTTTGCTGTGTTTTTACTATGAAAAAATACTGTGTATAACCGCCCTAGGAGAGAGACGACAAGATCTCTATTTGGCATGTCGAGATCTCGACATGCCAAATCGAGATCTCAACATCGATTGACAAATTTAAATTCAGAATTGATGCGAGATCTCAATTTTTTTTAAATTTATGGTTTGAATTCTTTTAATTCTCCTTTTATTTAAATATTTTATTGCAGGTTTGGGAGTGGATCAGACCCAGTTCGCAGGGCAAAGTCCCGTGGTCGATGAATTGTTATGATCAGGACATTCTTGAGGATATCCGGATTAGATTGATGAGCTTCAGAGAGGAGAGTTTTGAGTTATTTAGGGATGGACCGTTCGGTCCATTTCTCACTTTTTGGTGGAAGAAGAGCACGATACGTACTACGTGGGCTCTGATCACCCACGAGATTGAGGTGGAGGGAGCAGAGAACGAGCTGTGGTTTCGGGTTGGTGAAACCAACATTCGACTTGGTGCTCAGGAGTTCTGTTTGATGACCGGGCTGCAAGTTTTGACCCTACTGGGGTTCATGATATGTCGGAGGATGGTTGTCTGTATTCTCACTACACATCCCTGCCTACTGTTGATCAGTTTGCATATTGATTTTATGAACACCGACCTAACTTTGAGCGATTCTACTGATGATTACGTGAAGATCGCTCAGATTCTATTCGTCTACCGTATGTTGAAGTGCTTCGATGGGAAGCGACACGTAGACCCCTGGGTTTATGCATTGGTGGAGATACCTCATCAGTGGAGGGCATTCCCTTGGGGCTCGTGGTCCTTCAGTATCTTGCTGCATCAGATGTCTGTCGTGATCGCATCCTCAAAGATAGACAAGGTGCTTTTAGTGCATATATACGGCCCTGTTTGGGTGTTGGAGGTAATTGTTTGTAATTTTTATTTTTAATTTATAAAAGACTAGAATTGTAAATTATTTACATTATTGTGCAGGCATGGTCGTACGAGGTGATCCTTGATCTAGCAGCCTTAGTTGCGATGTGCATTACGCCAGAGGAGGGTCAGGAGAGTGGGCCTCGATGCTTGTTGTGGAGACCTCTTTATATTCGGGACTCTGACTTCACCACTTTTTTCAGACATGAGGTATTTATTGTTTATAGTTTTTAATACTTATATTATAATTAAATATTGTATGTTTTATTTGATTTATGTTTGTTTTCAGCATTACTGCAGTACTTCACTGCAGCCGACTGATGATGAGGCCGTTTCTGAGAGTTGGCTCAGCTTGAAGAATGCTGAGAACCTGTTGATTCGGAGATTTATACCTTATAGGGGATTCAAGCCCCGACGATCAGCCTCTCAACGGTCTTCTGCCAGTGCCTCCAGGTCTTCCTCTGGGAGGGTTCCGGAGCAGCCGCAGCCACAGCGGCAACCATCGCCTCAGCCGCAGCCATCGCCACAGCCACAGACCAGCCATCGCTAGTGTTCAATACGGAGAGCGGTTTTGAGATTCTAGTCCATTCTTCTTTCGAGCATACTGAGCTTCCTCGGCGGTCGGCTACGAAGCGCTCGCGGCGTTCTTTATCCGCAGAGCCTCTAGAGGTACTTGTGTTTAGATTTACATACTGGTTTATAATTTTTATTTGATTATATTTTACTTTAATATTTATATTATTTTTTCAGACCGGACGACCTCCATGGTTCGAGGTGCACGAGCTGCCCGAGGATGGCATAGTCCGATTTGCAGATCGCATAGCCCAGCCATTAGCTGATCAGCTCGTGCAGCCACTGGCAGATCACCTTTTGCCGCCACTGGCAGATCGGCTCCTAGATCCACTTACAGATCGCCTCATCGATCCAGTGTCGCAGCGACTTGTGCATCTATTGGCGGAGCAACTTTTCCACCCATTAGCGGATTGCATGATTGATCCAGTGGCACAACGACTTATTCAGCCATTGGCAGATCGCATGATTAATCCGGTGGCTCAGCAACTTATTGAGCCAGTGGTAGATAAACTCATGCCTTCGGTGGCAAATCGCGTGGCTCAGCAGATTGTGGAGCCGGTGGCTTACACGGTGACACAGAGGTTGAAGATCTTCATACGGGACCTCGTAGATACTCTTCTTTGCCGCCCGAGCAGGAGCAGTAGACGGACCCGGACCCCACCTTACCCCTATTCGACCGACTCTGCTAACTTCGTCATAGCTATGTGTGTCAAAGCATGATCTCTAGACCGTGCAGCCGCCCGTCGCTCGTGAAACCATCTCTCAACCATAGTTCTGTAAGTCTCAAGAAGGGCACATATGGACAATCACCTTGCCCATAACAAACGAGAGTTGAGGGATTCGACTGCATTGGACATCATGAAGCTGAATCGGGTACCAGGGCACTGAGATCTCAACCAACGGTGGAATCCTATATCCAGAAGCCTCTTGTAAGCTCTGCCTTTGCTCAGAATCTCCAAAGTAAACATGTGCTTTTGAAATGCATCGTGCCTATAACAGTAGGTTGCATCTCGTAAAACAGCACCAACCTGAGGACCGTACCTCGATATGTTATTCGCCAGGTGGTCGTAGCAAATAGCATGTGTAGCATTCGGAAATGCCAACTCCGCTGCATTTTTATGCTCTTGTGCTGATCACTGACAATGATCAGTCCTTCGCGATCTCCAAAGCAAACATGTAAGCGATGCATGAACCACATCCACGACTCATCATCCTCTAGCAAGGGGAAATAACAGTTCATTGCCGTCTTTCGTCACCGCAACAAACAACATTCCCTTATTCTTGCCCTTTAGATGTGTGCCATCTACAACGATCACTGGGCGCATGAAGCTGTGAAATGCATCGATGCAAGGAGCAAGCGCTAGAAACATGTGCTTGAACAAACTCTCTGAAGAAGTAGATATATCATACATCATGCCTAGGTTATGAGACTGTAGCATGTGTAAGTAGCCCGACAACATCGCATAAGACTTCTCCCACTCGCCGAATACCATTGCAATGGCTATGTTTCTTGCCCGCAGGGCAAAACTGTAATCAATCTTGATGACGAATTGAATCAACAATTCAGACATCATCTCCTTCGACTTTAGAATAGCGCCCTCCACCGCCAACTTACTAGAGAAATACTTACCCAACACTCTTGTGGGCACTATGCGGGGAGCAACACAATCAATATTCGTCTAGCACCTGTGCATCAGATCACACTTGAATACTCTCCAAACAGTTCCAGATTGTCTTGCACATAGCATAAAAGGACAACCATTCGCATGCTTGCATCTGAAGTTGAGCCGAGTAGTGCTGGACCTCTCCGTGGAGTATTCCAACCGTTGATGCAAGTGATGCAGTCCTAAAGCAAGGTCAGGTTCATCCTTGCTGCTAAATGTCGCTCCAATGCATAGCTCAGTCGGGGCCCAATCTGCGGGAAAAATCCACTCCAAACGCTCAGGAGCATCAACCTCTATTAAAGGAAACACCCAACTCCTTACTTCCTGATCATATCGAGCTGCAGCCACAGACTGACTCAAGTTATTATTAGATAGTCCGTACTGATCCATTCGCCCAGGAGCTAGAATCCATCTAGAAAAATCACTGACCAAGGACTCAAACAACCGACTCCGGCCCTCCTCCTCGTCCCTCTCCTCCTCGCTTGCCTCCTCCCCCTTCTTCTCATCATCACAATAATCATCATCATCTGTAGATTCCGCCTCATACTCATCTACGAAATCATCAGCTAATGAGATGCTAGGACCACCCAATCGTGTTGATCGCTGTGACTGTGACCGAGGTGCCTGAAATCCGGACTGATTTTGCTTCAATTTGGTGACCACATATATAACTGGATCAATGTTATTTTCATATAGCATCCGCATAATATCTTCATCGGTCTTCAGTCCA
>JAPKLW010002563.1:0-57892 GCA_026898455.1 Plectranthus barbatus
TCATACTTGATAAGTAGATATTCCTAGAATCTGTATTTCTCATAACTGTTTTCAACCAAAGTATTTTAATTTACTGTTTACTTTTTACTTACAAGGATTATGATTTGCAAAACAACCAAAACCCAAAACTTTACTTTTCCTAACCAGTATTTTAAGAACGCCTGATTTAGTATTTAGGATTTTTCGTCGTTTCATTCTCTGTGGGATTGATAATTTTATTTGCCGCTATATTATTAGCTTTGCTAAGTCGCTTGTTAAATAATTTAGCGATCAAATTTTGGCGTCGTTGCCGGGGAGTGAACAGAATTAATCTTACTATTAAATTTGTGATTAAAGTACTGATTTAGGCTGTAATTTTTTGTATTTTCCTTTAATTCCTCGTATTTTCGTAATTCACGTCAATCGACGCTTATTCTCGTCGATCGATGCCATATTTTCTTCCTCATCGATCGATGCTTACTCTCGTCGATCGACGCCTTATTTGTTTTCAGATTTTCAGTTTTTCATATTTCAGTTCGTTCTGTTTATTTTCAGTCTTACTTCACTGCCTCCTTTGCTGTACAGGTAGTGCATGAGTACACGAGCCAGAGGAAAGGACCTGCTATATTATCACCCGGATATTGAAGCCACTTGCAGAAAGATCCAAAAGAATAAGCGTGCTTAGGAAGGCTCAAGCAGTCAAGCAATGGACGAACAACCACCAATTATTCAACCACAACCACCAATGCTAACTGCCGAGGAGCAAGCTGTGCTTCTCCAGGAAGTTCAAGCTATGAGGGCACAGATCCAACAGTTCAACCTGGAGAGAGACCTCGAGAGGAACAACCCGAATAGAAGGGATGTTCGCCATAACCCACTGTTCGATGACAATCCCCACAATGGAGAGGATGACAACCAGGATCCGCCAGGGGATTCTGATGATGAGGAAGAAGAGGAGGCCATGCAGAACCGGTATAAACCTCGGTTCAAGGAAACAGACTTTAGGATTGTCATCAATGCCAATAATTTTGAACTGAAGACCGGATTGGTGCAGATGGTGCAGCAAAACCAATTCGGAGGAAGACCAACTGAAGATCCCTATGCACACCTGGATAAGTTCCTGATGCTCTGCAACACTGTCAAAATTGGAGGAGTCATCAAGAGTGCCATCCGGATGCGTCTGTTCGCTTTCTCTCTGCGGGATAAGGCACAATCATGGTTCACTGCATTAGACAAGGGGAGCATAAGCACATGGACTGAACTGAGGAATAAGTTCTTGGAGGACTTCTTCCCTCCAAACGTCATCAGGCAGCGAAGAAAAGAAATCTTCAGGTTCGCTAAACGACCCGAGGAAAGCTTCAATGAGACGTGGGATCGATTCAAAGAGCTGCTGAGATCATGCCCCGGACATGGTTTTCCGCCAGGAGAACAGGCAGAGGCCTTTTACGAAGAGCTCAATGAAAAGACCGTCAAATTGGTGGACACCACACTAGGTGACTCCATCATGACGAAAAGCGGAAAGAAAGCCATGGAATTCTTCCAAAAGATGGCTAACAACACTCAAAGGTGGTCCTCATGCTGAACTCGGCCTGTAAAAGCAATCGAGAAAGTAGTGGAGAAAGTCGCCGAACAACCTGATCTAGCAACTGAACTGAAGAAGCTAAAGGAAGAATTCACGACTCTAAAAAAAGAGAAAGCGGTCGCTGCTGTCAAGGCGGTCCAAGCTCCAACTGAGGGGGACAATGCTGAGGTAAATTTCATTCAAAGGGGCGACTATCAAAACAATTACCGAGGAGGATTTCAGCAACACAATCAGCAGCATAACCAGCCCTATACTTTTAATCATGCGAGGAATCACCCTGGATTCTCCTACGCAAACCCTCAAGCTGCAGAGCAACCACCACCAGGATTCGCCATACAGGATGGGGCGATAGTGGAGAAGAAGAAGCCAAATCTCGAGGAGATCTTGGCTAAGTTCATGGAAGGCTCCACTGATACGGTAGCCAAGCTCAAACAAGAAATATTAGGGGTGAACACCAAGGTTGATCAGGAGCAGAAGCTTGTGCAGATCATTGAGAATCAAGTCAGCCAGATCGCCGATGCCCTTGGAATGAAACACAAGCCAGGACAACTCCCAAGCAACACGCAAGTCAACCCCAAGAACCAGAATCAGAGGAATCAAGTGAACGCCATAACTCTGAGAGGGGGTAAGTCCTATGAAGGGCCAACGCAAATAGGGGCAAATGCCTGGGATGAAGGAGAAATCGAGCAAGACGAAGAGGTCAGCATAGACAAAGTCCCGTCGACCGACGAGAGGTCTCCGTCGATCGACGAAGCATCAAAGTCCCCGTCGATCGATGCGGATGCTCGTCGATCGACGTCTTCCCCTGCTCCACCTCCGCAGAAACCGCCTCTGCCATTTCCGCAGCAATTTGCCAAGGCCAAGATGAACGAAAGGTATGCACGATTTCTGGAGACGATGAAAAAGGTGCACATCAACATTCCATTGGTCGAAGCCTTGCAAGAGATGCCCGGGTACATCAAGTTCCTGAAAGACATGGTCTCTCAGAAACGACCCTTCTTAGAGCATGAGACGGTCAACCTATTCGAAGAGTGCAGTGCTATCATCCAAAAGAAGATGCCAATAAAAAAGGAAGACCCAGGCTCCTTCACAATCTCCTGCGTCATCGGAGGGGAGACCTTTGGGAAAGTCCTCTGCGATTCTGGTGCTTCAATCAACCTGATGCCATTGTCAATCTTCAAGCGGTTGAAGATCGGAAGTATCAAGCCCACAACAATCTCGCTTCAGATGACCGATCGATCAGTTACTTACCCGAAAGGCATTGTGGAAGATGTGCTGGTGAAGTTGAAAGACTTCATTATCCCAGCCGATTTCATGGTGCTCGATATGGAAGAGGATCGCAACATCCCTCTGATCCTTGGAAGACCATTCCTGAAGACCAGAGGAGCATTGATTGATATTCGCGATGGTAAACTCACATTCAGAGTGAACAACGAGTCGGTGACATTCTCGATCTACAAGGCAATGCAGAAGCACAATGATGGAAGCTACACAGAGGAATGCCACATGATTAACTGCTTCAGCCCGGTAATGTCTTCTCCATTCACCTATCTCAAAAGCAAACCAGACTTCCTGAAAAACTGCTCGCAACACTCTCTGTTCTCGTCAACGAATCTTGACGAGAGGCAACCGAGAAAATCTTGGATCTGGTCATGGAGTTGGACGTGTTTGAGGAAATAACTTGGGAAATAGAAATCAAAAGAGAACCACTGCCTGATCGATACAGCCAGAACAAATCAGCCAGGGTGGAAAACAAGCTTCCATCGATTGACGCCACTGCATCGTCGATCGAGGCCGCTGCAAAAACCACGTCGATCGATGGAGGGCCTTCGTCGATCGACGTCGACGTGAGGCAGCCGTTCTCCAGCTCTGATCCACCAGTTTTGGAACTCAAGACACTTCCGGCACATCTCAGGTACGCGTTTCTGGGTTCTGATGATACTTACCCTGTCATTGTTTCTGCCTATCTTACACAGGGGGAGTTGGACAAACTGCTGTGAGTTCTGCGGAAGTACAAGTCCGCCATCGGATGGACTTTGGGGGATATCAAGGGAATCAGCCCTTTGCTGTGCATGCATAAAATCATCCTTGAAGAAGAAGCCAAAGCGAAGAGACAAGCACAGTGAGAATTGAACCCAATCATGCAAGAAGTTGTAAAGAAGGAGGTTCTCAAACTCCTAGACCATGGCATGATCTACCCAATCTCCGACAGCATATGGGTGAGCCCTACACAAGTAGTAGCCAAGAAAGGGGGGATGCAGATAGTGAAGAATGACGATGGAGAGGAAGTTGCGACAAGACCAGTCACGGGATGGTGGTTCTGCATTGACTACCGAGCTTTGAACACCGCCACGTGCAAGGATCACTTTCCCCTACCCTTCATCGATCAAATGCTTGATAGATTATCTGGTTACCCTTTCTATTGTTTTCTTGATGGTTACTCAGGGTACAACCAGATAGCTGTGGCACCTGAAGATCAACACAAACAACATTCACCTGTCCTTATGGAGTATTCGCCTACCGTCAGATGCCATTTGGATTATGCAATGCACCGGCTACCTTCCAAAGATGCATGATGGAAATCTTCCACGATCTGATCGAAGACATCATGGAGGTATTTATGGATGATTTCTCAGTTTTTTGTAGCTCATTCGATGTTTGTCTGCAGAATCTGGCTACTGTACTTGAGAGATGCACCGAGACAAACTTATGCCTCAATTGGGAGAAATGCCACTTCATGGTGCGAGAGGGGATTGTGTTAGGGCATCGAGTATCAGCCAAAGGACTAGAAGTGGACCGAGCCAAAGTGATAGCCATTGAAAAGATGCCACCGCCGACAAATGTCAAAGTTGTCCGAAGTTTCCTAGTCCACGCCGGATTCTATAGGAGGTTCATCAAGGACTTCTCAAAGATATCTCGGCCCCTGTGCAACCTTCTGGAGAAGGACGTCTCCTTCGTGTTTGATGACGATTGTTTCAAGGCCTTCGAGAAATTGAAAGAGGCACTGGTAACTGCACCAGTCCTGACGTCACCAGACTGGAATGAGCCCTTCACATTGATGTGCGACGCCAGTGACTACGCTGTTGGGGCAGTCTTGGGGCAACTAAAATGAAGGCTCTTCCATGTGATTCGGTACGCCAGCAAGAGCATGAATCCAGCCCAATGCAACTACACCACCACGGAGAAAGAGATGCTCGCAGTTGTCTATGCCTTCGACAAGTTCCGACCATATCTGATAGTCTCAAAGACAACTATTTTCACCAACCATGCAGCCATCAGATATCTGTTTGCAAAGCAAGATGCCAAGCCTAGACTGATCCGGTGGATACTGTTACTACAAGAGTTTGACTTGGAGATCAAGGACAGAAGAGGAAGCGAGAACGTGATTGCCGACCACCTTTCAAGACTCGAACCACCGATCGAAGGGGATGATCAGCAGATGATGATCCGAGAGACATTCCCCGATGAACAGATCTGTGCCACTAGGGAATTGAAAGAGATGTACGAGTCCAAGACACCTTGGTATGCAGATTTCGCCAACTACTTGGTTGGCGGTGTTCTTCCTCTGGATTATTCTCCATATGCAAGGAAGAAGTTTCCGCATGACGTCAGATTCTACTACTGGGAGGATCCCTACTTATGGCATAGATGTGCTGATGGCGTCATTTGCCGCTGTGTGCCCCAGTCTGAGTGGCAACAAATCTTCGAAGCCTGCCACTCATCTCCTAGTGGTGGCCATCACTCAGCCAACCGGACCGCATTCAAAATCCTTGCCAGCGGGTTCTATTGGCCATCCATATATGAGATCTGTCGTGGATGGATAACGGGTTGTGATCGCTGCCAGAGGACTGGCAACATCTTACGAATGAATGAAATGCCACAGACGCCGGTCATCAAAGTCGAGATCTTTGATGTTTGGGGGATCGACTTCATGGGACCATTTCCACCATCCCAAGGATTCTCATACATCTTCTTGGCAGTAGACTACGTATCACGATGGGTCGAGGCTACTCCAACAGTCACAAATGACTCCAAGGTAGTCATCAAGTTCCTACAGAAGCTGATAACGCGATTTGGGACACCAAGAGCTTTGGTAAGCGACAGGGGATCCCACTTCTGCAACAAATGGCTTGCTACCCTTCTCACCTGATACGGAGTCAAACACCGAGTCACCACTCCATATCATCCACAAGGGAATGGGCTGACGGAGCTGTCCAACCAAGAAATTAAGCAAATCTTGGAGAAGACGGTAAAGCAAAGAAAGGAGTGGGCGGCAGTGCTTGATGATGCATTATGGGCATACCGCACAGCCTACAAAACACCAATTAGGACGTCACCCTACCAACTGATTTTCGGAAAGTCCTGTCACTTGCCGGTGGAGATGGAGCACAAGGCTTGGAGAGCAATGAAAGAACTTAACCTAGATTGGAGGACAGCCGCAGAAGAGCGTGCCATGGCATTGAATGAATTAGAAGATTTTCGAGATGAATCTTAAGAGAACAATGTCATCTACAAGAATCGAGCGAAGAGGTTCCACGACAAAAGGATTCGCTCACATGTTTTCCATTCAGGTGACAAGGTTCTTCTCTATAAATCCCATCTTCGATTCATGCTCGAGAAGCTACAGTCAAAGTGGGTCGGACCATACACCGTGATCTGCCAATTTATGAACGGTGTAGTTGAACTAGCTGGCCAAGATGGGAAGAACTTCAAGGTGAACGGACAGAACCTGAAACCATACTTCACACCACTTCAAATCAAAGCGGTGGAGAAGTACTACTTGAACCGTCCATGAAGACACAGGTATTGTCGAGCTAGCGACATAAAACCAAACACTGGTTGGGAGGTAACCCAACAGTTTACTGTTTCTTTATTTCTGTTATTTTTCAATTCAATCGAGTCGAGTCAGTCAAGTTTCGTATTTTCAGAAAACTTTCGAGTTATTTTGGGTCCAATCATCTGTCGTAACGCGTCGATCGCTGCTTCTTGGCAGCTATCGACGAAGGAATCTTAACCACGTCGATCGACGAGAAAGTTTTGTCTTCGTTGATCGACGGGAATGCCTTGTCGATCGACGCGAACAATTCTAAGGACCGGACAGAGATGGGTTTCAAACCCAAAACCCTCATTCCCTTCACTCACAAACACACTTGCACGATTTTTTTTCTCTCCAAACACCCACTCAAATTTTCTTTTCTCCAAATCTGACGCTTCCACCTACGGTATGTATCCTAACACTCGCCTCTTCGATTATTTCATATGATTGAAGGATTTGAGCATGATTTTGTTAAGAAATTGAGTTTGGAACCCTTGTGTCCATTTTTGCATTTTTGACGATTTTGTTGCTTTCCATGATGATTAGTCGATATGGTTGATTGTTTTAGTCGATATACTTCTTTATCTTGGATGGGTTGCTTGGATTGCTTTGAATTTGATGATCGTAGTTTGGGGGATAATTCTTGTTGGAGGTGTTGTTCATGTCCTGCTATTTTGGAGATAATTTTTTTTCAATCAATGATGTAATATGCTAGGATAGGGGATCCATTGCATGAATTTCGAATCAATTTTGCATGGGTAGATACATTTTGTGGACAATTGCACATTTGATTGTTGGAATGTTGGGAATTTTGTGAATTGGTTTTGATGAACTTTGACACTTTTTCCACTACCCTTGCAGATTGAATAAGGACTTCCAACCCACCTTTGCCAAAAAGACTTATGAGCGACGCTTTCGGAAGCTCTCAAGCGACGAGTTTGCCGTCCGACAGACACTATACCCATGTACGGAAACAATGCATCGGCTGGGAATTCGAGCGGATGTGGAAGCCCTTCTGCGGCGAGTAAATTGGAGTGCTTGGATGACAGGACAGTGGCCGACCTATCCGTCACTTGTCTTGGAGTTTCTTGCCTCACTCCATGTTTATGAGGTTCAGCCAGAGTCGGAGCCTACCACCACCGCATTCCAGCTTCTGAATGAGCACTACGAGATACCAAGGGACATACTAAGGAGGACTTGCGGGAGTTTGACTCGGGGAACCTGAAGGCTTCCTCCATCGACAATCCAGTGTTCCTATATCTCCAGAGATGCATGGGGGTGTCCATCACCGGCAGACACGAGAGCGGCAAGGTGAGAGTGGGGGAGTTGTACGCCATCTACCGCATGCTGACCGGTGAGGAGTTCAGTTTTGCGGCGTTGGTCATGGACCATTGAAGGCATCAGATCAAAGCCTCCAAGGGCAACATCTGGAGCGGGGGATTGATTACCCCGATTGCGGAGTATGTGGGCATCGATCTATCACAGATCGAGTTGCTTGAGGATGACAGTTGCGGCCTCGGCACCAGGACCCTGGTGAAGATGTTAATGCTGTCACCACGGGATGCGGGTTGGTCCCTGTGGATGTCCAATGGGGAAAGGTTCCCACTTCCACAGAGGAACCTCACTCGCGTCACTGATTATCACTTCCGTGATAATTGGTTGATGAGCACACCCGCCCACTTGAGGCTCATGGTCGGAACACAGGGAGGTCCCGGCACCTCCAGACTTCGTCACTGACCGCTGATGCAGCCCGACCAGCGACCGCCACAGACGCCTCCGGAAGGGCCCGAGGAGGAGGAGCCAAAGGATGAGAGGCATGATAGAGGAGGAGAGCGGATTCACGATTAGACTGGTGGCCATTTGTCCGGTCACTTTGCGGGAGAGACTTCATCTTCCGGAGGAGTGGATCTGGCCATGATGTACCAGTTCATGCAGCAGCAGGCTGTTTTGCATGCCGAGGAGCACACCCGACAGGCAAATTTTGGCAAGCACGTGACCACGAGGCTCAACCCCCTCGACATGCAGATGCAGCGCCTTCTCCTGAACACCCAGCCCGACTCTGTCTACCTCCGACGCCACAGAGAGCGCCAGGACCGCCGATTGCGACTACCCGTTTGGCTTGCCCACGATGTTGAGATGGAGGATCCTCTAGAGGAGGAATGAGGTACCGTTTCCTTTTTCCTTATCTAACTTTCAAACTTATCCACTCCTTCGAGTGAAACAAGTTTGGGGGGATGAGGATAGGAAAAGGGAAACATTTGTTTGTTTTCATTTTCTTGCTTTATTTTAATTTTTCGTTGTTTCGTTGTTTTTCTGTTTTTGTTTTCGATTTTTGTTTTTTTTGAACCATCACCATCCTTGTTCTTTTGCTTCAGTGTGAACAATTGCTCTCTGCAAGGCTTTTTACTCAAAATTAGTATTTTTGAACTCTTGATTTGTGATACTTGTTCTGTATTGAATAAGTTTTGAACTCTTGATTTGTGGTACTTGTTCTGAGTTGAATAGTCTTGAGTATTGTTTTAGGAGCTTTTGAACATAGGACAGTCGGAACTACTTTTGATTATGTTGGTGTTGGAATTGAATACTTGTCTTCCCTTGGAATTAAATTGTTGATTGATAATTGATATATTTGCCGATTAAGAATGATAATCCATGTGATAGAGTAGCCGATGATAGGAGCTGCTTTGCTTGATAAGTTGATCTTTGAAATATAAATTTTTGCATGATAACTGTTCAGAATTGGGTAATTGTTGAGGAGTAACAAAAATTTCTACCTTGTGAGAAATTGTGCCATCTTTTCGTTTGATGAGTGACATAGTCATTATATTTACTTCCTAAAATTTGATGAATTTCTCTCTTGAGATTGCATAAGTGTGGTAATAGGGTGAAAATGATTTTAGGCAAGTTCTTTCGTAGCCCGTCTCCCATACACTCGCCTTGAATTTTCACTTGCAACCCCCTTGAGCCTTGAAAATTTTTTCTTTCTTTGATTAGGAGGGTTGATGAACAAAAAACTGTGATTTATTGGAGGATGAAAACTGTGGGATTGTGATATGAGGTTGTGTGCAAAATTAGAGGTTCCTAAGGGAAAATTTCAAAAAAAAAAAAAATGAGTGAACATTGGTGAATATGAATTAAAAGAGAAGAGAAAAAAATTTGAGAAGAAAAAAACTTCATATGTGTATTTCACAAAAGCCAAAATAAATTTCGAACCCTGAAAATTACAGAAGAGAAGAAACAAGATTGTGTGAAAAAAATCATGTGGGCAAGATATGCTAAAGACTTGGTGTTTGAATGAAATATTTTGAGTCACTTAGCCAAAAATATCCTACCTCTTAGGTAAGCCACATTACAACCAAATCAAGACCTTTCTGTTTCCCTGAAAAACCACATTAACAAGCAGTGGAGAGATGAGAAATTTATCGAACCTATGGTGAGGTAAACTAAAACTTTGAATGAGTGAATTTCAAAACCTTTTTACTTGATCGAGCGATGAGTGCAAACACTTCCCGGTGAGGTTCCTCCTCAATAATTTAACAATTAGAATTTGTTTGGATTGCATGGTTTATGTGAATAAGTGATACTTAGAATGCAAAAGAAGCTTGTGAGGCATTGCACACTATTATCTGCATTTGATTAGATTTCTTTTCTGTGAATTGATCAAGGACGATCAATGGTTTAAGTTTGGGGGAGTTTATAAGTTAGGATTTTCACCAACTTATCTGGTTGTTCTTTGACTAAATATGTGGTGTAAAGATCGTTTTTGTACTCTTTTTCGTGCATGAATTGGCTTTTGTACCAGTAATGTTGTGTTTGGTGAATCATGCAGGTTTTTAGTCATAAACAGAGAAGAGTTGGATTTCCAGTTTCAGGTCCACATCGATCGACGAGGATGTCTCGTCGATCGACGAGGAGATTGAAGAAGGAGCGATCGACAAAGGAAGAAAAGAGAAGATCGATGGAGGCAGCAACCACGTCGATCGACGCCATTCCACGTCGATCGACGAGGGTACTTCACCAACGTCGATCGATGCCAATCTCCCACGAACGATGCTAGTTCAAGATTCCTAGTCTGCATCTGTTTTGAAGATAAAGCCATATCTACACTTAGATATTGTATGATACATTCTCCACTATTATATAAAGCCATGTAAATTCGTTTTTCAAGAAAAAGAGACATTAAAATACTTACAAGATTTTAGTATTGAAGATTGATTAGAGATTCCCAAGGTTTTTGAAGTTTATGTTTGAAGACAGAGTCCTGTGGGATTATTTTTGGATTCCGATTTTTATGCAATTCAGGTTTTATTTTTCTATGATGAATATTACTCTGATTATGTGTAACTAATCTCTTCCTCAGATTCTAGGGTTTCGAATTATCATTGTTTGAATGTTTGATTAATTGAATTATTTTCCCTCTCCCTTCGTTCGTAGTTCGTGAGATCTGAGTTTAATTCCTAATCTTGAGTTTGTTGGCCACATCTTAGGATTAACTAGTTGATTACTTGAGACGTAACTGTGATAGTTTTCAATCGAAAGAGATTTTCACAATATAATCTGATTTTTTGTCGTAACTGAAGGAGATTGATTGTAGGGATAAATCTGTAGATCTTCGGAGTTAATTAATTTATCTTGAACCGAGCGGAGATAGGTAATTGATTAATCTACTTTATGAATTGTCCAACAAATAAGTTCGTAATACTTTTCTGATGTTTCACTACAAAGAGGAATTAAAATGGGGAAATAATCAATATATTCATTCATGTCATACTTGATAAGGAGATATTCCTAGAATCTGTATTTCTCATAACTATTTTCAAAATAAGTATTTTAATTTATTGTTTACTTTTTACTTTCAAGGATTATGATTTGCAAAACAACCAAAACCCAAAACTTTACTTTTCCTAACCAGTATTTTAAGAACGCCTGATTTAGTATTTAGGATTTTTTGTCGTTTCATTCTCTGTGGGATCAATAATTTTATTTGCCGCTATATTATTAGCTTTGCTAAGTCGCTTGTTAAATAATTTAGCGATCACTGGTACGCAAGGGTGGCGCATTGATGGACCGCAATGGGATGTATTCGACTGTCTGACACCAGCGAATACAAGATCTCATTATTGATTGAGTCCAAAACCTAACGATCGTTCAGGGGTTTGCACGGATTGACTGTTGCTTTGACTTGCCATGGTGGAGAGCCTGAGTAACGTGCTCGTATATCCGCATCTTGGGTAACAGCAGTTTGTTTAGTACTGCCTGAGACTGGGTTTAGGTAACCATATCCGAGTAATAGGATGGGGACATTCCCTGAGGAGCTCAATGACATTCATCGTGTCAATGTCCTGCAGGCTGATTAAGTTCAGGCACGAGTGATAAGGATTGAGTGGTACTACTCAGGAATAATAAGATATTAATTAATTGTAGATAGAGCTTGTCAGAAGCTCCGATTAATTAATGAATGTTCGGTTACCTTAAATACGGGGATTCTCAATTAATGCAACCCGTTCTCATAATGTGGTAATAAAGGGGTAGGTCAGTATTAATTCTGTGGTGAAAAAGAATTAATATTAATTAATTAATTATGTCCTGGGTTGTGGAAATGGGAATTAATTAATTTATAGGCCCACTTTATTATTTGCATTAGGTCCCAGGACAGGCCTAATTAAAAATGTTGATTTGAGCCCAATAGCCCATTAGGGATAAAACCCTGGGTCTATAAATAGACCTCTCACTCGCTGAAACCCTAGCCACTTCATAACACTCAAAGTCAGTTGAAACCCTAGATTAGAAAGATAGAGGGCGGCGCATGCAGTATAGGGAGGAGAAGGAATTTCGACTCTGGCCTACTGATACAGATCTATGGAATCCTCACCAGTAGCAGATCTGAACAGCATTGGGATAGAACCCTGAAGATCTGATCTAGAGAACAAGATTTTTCTTTCTTTCCTTTTCTCTGATTTTTGATTTTATCTAGAGATTAGATCTCTAATTTATGTTTCCGTAAATTTAATCGAATTGCGTTGTTGAATCAAAGGGAATATTCAAACGCAAAAGATCAGATCAGACTCTACGGATTTATGGTAATCTCTTAGGTTTTTGTGATTCGGTTCACTGAAAATCCCAACATTGCTGCTACCCAAAATACGGATATACGAGCACGTTACTTAGGCTCTCAACCATGGCAAATCATAGCAACAGTCAACCCGTGCATACCCCTGAACCTTCGTTAGGGTTTGGACTCAATCAAGAACGATATCTTGTATTCCCTAATGTCAGACAGACAAATATATCTCAGTGTGGTCCTATAAATACGCCACCCTTGCGTACCAGCATATCAAGTAACTAAGATAGATTACTTCTTCCGACCATGCTGCAGCCATCCGGACAGACATATCCTCAACGCTATCTCGGCTGTGATAATATTTATGTCTCACTAGGTCAAGTGATCATTCTGTCTTCTGCGATCTACAATACGCCGTATGATCGTCCTTATCAGTGAGACACGAGGATACCATTGTTACAAGCATGTAAGCTTGTTTAACAGATAGGAGAAAAGTCAATCGTATACTCATTTTAATAAATGCTTTCAGTATACAAAACCCAACACGTGGTTCATTTATTGAACACGAGGCATTATTGCTTAAGGAATCTTCAGAGATTCACCATGTGACTTTGTGTACACGAGGATTAAGTTCTTTCGAATTAATCTACTATCTTGGTGTTCTTACTTTTCAAGTAAGAACACAGCGGACTGACTCTCTAAGGAGAACAAAGGAGATGAAGGTTCTCACAGGCAACTGCCAACCAACGTACGTTCTGGGAAGAACTCAACCATCCACCCACCGTAGAAGGAGAAGGGATGTTTGTCCTCAATTCATTTCCGACGACTGTCAGTTCTAAGAAGACTTCAAGGTGCAAAATTTAGGTTGTTAAGCATTGTTGGGAGATGATACGTGAGCACTTTTGGAAAATCCTTAAAGTATTGCTTTGTTCATTTTAGATTCGAGCTTGCGGACTTTCGGACAAATAATCAAAAAAGGCTCAAGTTCTTTAAATGAACGAGATATTCAAGAAAAGACGTGTGAGTAAATAGAATTGTGCATTTAGCAAGGTTTAAGAATCAAAGCAATGCATTTCTCAACTTAGCTTGATCAAATCCTTTAATGAAGGAATAAAGAAGGAAAATGCCAATTTCCTAACAAGTTTAATATTTCTTAAGAAGGTATGGGGACAATTTATATTTCCATAGTGAAATAAATGAGGTTCAAGAATTTGGAAATCGAAACGAATTTCAAAGATCGGGTTCCCTCTCGCTTCGAGTTGAATTAATCAAATACTGGGAATAATTTGTCAAGGCAATTAACAAATGATCGAGGCTTGAAACAAAGTAATACGATTTAGAAAATAAAAGAACAATTAAATGAGGAAAAATGGTTGTGTCGACTAACACAAGAGACGTTGGTCGACATGCCGGTCGACAAGACTTCACTGTCGGTCGACAAAAGCAGTGTCGAGCGACACGAGTTCTCGATAAGAGGAACAACATTTTGAAGGCGTGCCGATCGACACAAGAGGTGTTGATCGACAGGATATCATCATCAGTCGACAAAGCACGGTGTCGAGCAATACAAAGCTCGACAAGCTGGCCGGAAAATGGTGTGTCGATCGACACAAGAGCTTGTCAATCGACACAGCTGCTGGCCGTGTGTCGGTCGACACGCTTTTGTGTCGTCTGAAACAGAGGATTGTCCCTCTTCGGCCTAAATTTCATCCTTTGGTCGATTTGGTTGTCCGAGCTCGTTTTTACGTGTTTTAACTTTGTTTAAAACATTTCAAACATCCAAAATTAAAGGGGGTCGATTAATAATGGGATTACTACGTCTAAAACATCGAAAATCCGGAATCATGGTGAGGATTTCTCCATGCTCAACTCAACATATATACTATTTTTAACAAGTTGATCATCATGTTCTTTAAACATATCTAAAAACCAACATGCTCAACTCTCAACTAGCATCAACACCTCATGACTCATGCTTCAAAACATACTTAAATTCTCAAGGCAAAATCTCCAAAATTTAGATCTAAACATGCTTGGTCCTTAAATCAAAATTTTCAAGCTAGGACAAGATGCTCTCTTTTAAATAAAACTCAAATATGCTTGGTCTCTAGTTCAAGACATACATGCTAGGAAATCATCTTTTATTTTAAATCTCTAGAAATAACTAGGTCATGCTCATTCAACACACCTTAATATTCTCATGCTTGATTTCACTTAAAATGAAGAGCTTAAACTTATCAAGGCAAGGAGATTGGAGTTCTAGGTCACAAGAGGACTTACCCTTGAAGTCCTTTGATTTTTTTTTTTAAATTTATTTTATCATCCTTACTCAAGCTCCTTGGTGGAAATTTCTAGCTCTCTCTCTCCTTAGCTCATGGAGGAAAATAAGAGAAGAAGACAATGATGAGTCTCCAAAATGAGACAAGTTTAAGGTATTTAAACAAGCTCCAAGAGCTTACCTTCAACCTAGAATCGGATAATCGGGTCTCGGAGACAACGATCTTGCCGGAAGAAGGTGGATTGAGCCTCTACAGTGAAGAACTTGGGATGAACCTCACTCACTCTCACCTCTCTCTCTCTCTCTCTCTCGATTTTTTATGGGGAAAAAATGGGGAAATGAACTAATTTTCCTCACTTAAATTTCTTAAAACTTGGTGGCCAAGTTTATCAAAATTAAAAGATAAAAATAATAAATGACAAATAGTTTTACCTCATGGATAATAGGGTGAGAGAGATATTAAGTGGTGGATAATAAAGCTTTTTTGACCATACTACTTATGGTAGTAGATATAAAGTTGAAATTACCATTTAAGGTAATAAAGTGTTTTTGCTTTATGTGATGTGATGCCATCGGTCAATCGAATATCATCGACATTAAATTTCTACAAAATTCATTACGCGATACGAGTTGATCGAATTTAGACTGTTCCAATATAACTGATAAAATCCTAGCATTCAAATATTCGTAAAACATTTGTTCAAAAATAAATATCGAAATACGTTTGCATGGTTTTCATGGCTTGCACGAAATCATAACGTCCTTATAATAAAGTTGATCATGCTCCAATAGAATAATTCATCGAAAATAGATCATATTACAACGATTAATTTGGGAATTTCATTAAATAAAAATACGAGGTGTTACATTCTCTCCCTTTCTCAAGTTTTTTTATTTTAATTAATAAAATCTAGAGACTTAATTCTGATTATTTCAGGATTGTAGCTTTTTGCGCAAGAAGGATTCATATAAATCCCTGCGCAACAGTTCTGAGATAATTCTATCCAGGTTTTTAGCATAACTTTCTCTTGCATTCAATAGAAGCATGCTAGGCTACAATCATAAACATAGCAATTATTTTTAAAATCAATAATCGGTCATTGGCAAATAGATGTATACAATTCGATTTGCTAGTAAAGATTTCTTCACTTGGTATCAAAGCCATGTTCCTGTTATTGGCTCTATTAGTAAAACTAATTGTTGGTCCCGAAATCAGAGTACAAATACGTGCAGCGAAAGTTTTGAATATGCAGTAGAAGTAATAATTAAAGCACTTGCACTTGTTCCGATAAACGTAGGACAGTCAGTTTAGCGTGTAGAAGACTTAAGCTTAGGTCTTCTTGTTAAGTCAGTTTCACAGAGTTTACTCTTCAATACTTTGACAAGTATTGAAGGTTTTAGCAGTCAGTTTGCAAAACTAAACAAGGCAGGAATGTAAGTAAAACAGTAAAGAACACACAAGATTTATAGTGATTCGGATCTAAATATCCTACATCCACTCTTCAGACCCAAGGTCTGGATAATTCACTAAGTAAATACAAGCCTCCTTACGATCTATACACAGCCCGTCGGCGCCTCTGTCCTTCGATCAATTGTGGCACTCGCCTAGGAACTCCTTGCAGACTTAGTCTTCAGGTTGAAGTGACGACATCACCCCGCAAACCTTCTTCCCGATGGTTGGATGTTTTCGTTCTTCCCAGAATTCAATTGGTTGGATGACGCCCATGAGAATCAGTATCCCAGAGTAGGAAACTGACTGCTATGAGTATATATTGGAAAGATATGTTCACCAAAGAAAAGCTTCAACCTTAAAGCTTCAACTTCGTGCTGGGAGAAGATAGCATGGAGTAATAACTAGAGTCAGGGACTCAAGTCTCGTGTTAAGAAACACGAAAACTCAGAGAGTTTTAGCAGAGAGATGGCTTAGCCAAACGCCCTTTTTCGTGTGAAGATTTTCAGAGTTCGTAACCATTTAAGGTTGATGGGCAAACCTATTTATAGAGAATTTCCTCCAGCATTTTGAATTTATGCCCGTTAGACACATAAATTCAGTCGTTAGACTCATGGAAAATGTTGTCCAATCGTAGCCCATGTCGTAGGTCTGCTTCTGCTCTGTTCTGCTACGTTAGTGTACTATACACTAACTTTATGTCAGACTAAGTTTCAGTCTAAGGGATCCAAGTTTGGATAACCTCGTATTGACTTTCACTTGGGCATGTGTATGCCTAAGTCTGACTGAGCTTCGATATCTTTTGAATAGCTCGTGCTTTAGAGGTAGAGGCTCTTATACTGATTTCCCAAGGTTAGTATAGCTTAGCCCTCATACTGACTTCTCATAGTCAGCATGGTAGACCCTCATACTACTGATAAGTGCATAAAACGACCTTTATTTCAATGTTTGTGCATGCATATTTGCGTTCATTTTACTCCCACATCATATGCTTTTTGCTTCTTTTTGTTGTGTTTTCGTGTTTTGTGTGTTTTGGATGGTGTTGGTTAGGTTTTGGGTATAATTCAGCATTTTCGGCTTAGTTTTGGAGGAAAATTGCCCGATTCGAGAGTTAAAGGAATTGAGGATCAACCGAGAGGGCAGGAAAAGCAGCATGATGGATTTCAGAGAAGAAGATCGGTCGATCCTACAGAGATCGGTCGTCTTGGTTGTTCAGAGACATTTCTCGGTCGATCCTGTAGAGACCGGTCAATCCGAGCATTTCAGAGGCTTATCTCGGGCGATCCAGTAGAGCTCGACCGATCTGCCATTTCAGAGATAGATTTCAGTCGAGCCATTTCAGTCTCGGCCAATCCGTTCCAGGCTGTTTTGGCAGTTTCTCTATTTCAAGCCATCTCGGTCGATCCTATCTCGTCCTGGACAATCTGAGGCTCTGCCAATTCATTATAAAAGGGGGAAATTTGGATGTTATTAGAATTTTTGTCACTTCGACACAATTAGTTAGATTCTCTCTACACTTCCATCTTCCATCTCCTTCCAAACCTAATCCAAGGTGTCTAAGAGCTAATTCAACCTCACTTGGTGAATATTTCAAGAGTTCAAGGGTAGATCAAGATCAATGTACTCAATTGGGGGAAGAAATCTATGTAGATTTATCAATTGTAATGGTTTGTTTTCAATTCAACATTGTAATGATCCAATTGATAGGTATGGTGTTCTAAACTTCTTTTGGATGTTGATTTGAATAAAGATGTGTGATAATTAGGTTGAATTGTTCATGTTTACCTCCCTCTATGAGATTGAATCATGCTAGAGCTCATTCATATTCACCTAGGTGTAGGTAATAGCCATCTTAGGTGATAATTGACGTGAATATTGCAGCCAACACGCGGATAGGAGCATCGTGAATAGCATGTATTCTTGTGTTCCTCGATCCAATCCCTGTGCGTAGGAAGGGCATAGGATGATGATTTACGTGCCATAGGGAGTGAGTTAGAAGCCAATAACATAGCTGTTTGAGGTTTTTAACGTAATCAACAGTAAATTCGTCGTGATAGGGGACAAGATAGTATAGGGTAATAGTCCATCCATTTAGGGATTAAATTATGTTTGCATCTAAGTTCGACCTAATTTGAACACATTGGCATTCTCATCAACATCTACTCTATCTCTATTGAGTATTTGTGAGTCTTGTTCTACCAAGTTGTATAAGAAATTGAAGAATTGCTTGAAATTACCGACAATTGAATGGTGAGTGTGTTATTTGCTTTTAATGTTGTTTTTAGTTAGTTTGAATTCAAGTTTAGGATATTAGAACAAAACTCAACGACTTTAAACGTTTCTAGCTATAAAAGTCCACACAACTAAATAGTATTCCTTAGGGCGAAACGAGTAAGTTCCTTGGATTGATATTATTACTTGATAAACATTGAATTTGAGCAATCAATTTTAGTGTCTTCACTGACTGTCCACAGTCAGCATGGAAAACGCCCTCATACTGATTTCTCCTGATCAGCATGGAAAGCTCTCATACTGACTTCTTCTAGTCAGTACAGGAAAGCCCTCATACTTCCTTCTCCTAGTCAGTATGGAAAAACTTATACTGAGTGCTCCGACTAAGTTTTGGTTAAGGCTATACTTGGTGGAAACCAAGTTTCAAGGCGTGCAGGTTGTCAGTTCTCGAGCATTCTCCTTTGCTTGGTCTTCAACCTAATTTCTATTACAACTCGATTGATCCTATAGAAGGATTACAGTTTAGAACTTTAGAAACTAAAAAACCAACTAAGATAGCTTACAATCTTTGACCCACCAAAACACAAAATGTAAGGAAGGATTTCTCTAACAAAAATCCTAACAATTTCCCCCTTTTTGGTGTGGTCAAAGCCATCTTTTCCCTAAGTTGATGAGGTGTGGATAACTTTGGAGTTTTTACAAATTTGACAAATAGTCACATAAACTCAGAAAAGTTCCCCCTCAAAGTCAGCTTTCTACTTAAGATATTCTCCTTATAGATTTGGAGAGATATTGCTGGATTGATTTTCAAGTAAGTTTAGAGCAGTTTTAATCTTAAGTAGTAGAGAGTTAGAAGCCTACTGATTACACTGGAGTGTGTAATTTTAGCGTATGAAGAACAAAGTCCTTTGTTGGACAAAAAGAGATTGTCATCAGCAAGTCAGTTTATCCTTTAATATTTTTCATCACAATTATAGGGATAAACTAACTAAAAAGAAGCCTATTAAAGAACTATTACAAGTCTATACTAGGCTGCTTCCGGTCTTCTTGATGTTCTTCCAATTGACTGCTGCTGGATTTTTGAACACCTCATCCAAGGAATACAGATGAAAAGACTGACTAGCTTTTCACTGTTCTTGGAGTTTTGTCTTCAAGCAGTTTTCAGTCAGGGAGGTAGTGCGGGTGGCTTCGCACTTTATGGGAGGGAAAGATAAAATGTCTTCCATTTTCTTCTCTTCCCAGCTCCCTGCTTCCTCTTCATTCGCCAGGATCTCCTTCACAAATTATGTCTTTGATGGCAAGGAGATGAGGCAAAGATGCTGAAGGGATTTGTGAATTGAATCACTTAATCCATTAGCCCAAATTGTTAATTGGAATATAAAAAAATCCATCAATCTCCCACTTATACTCAAAGCATTATATAAGTGCTTTCCAGAGTATAATGTGTCTAAACTAATCTAGCTATTACATCAATCATTCTACATGGCTGGCTGTGCCCTCATGCCAAGGCTACGTACATGCATCTCGTAGACCTTCTAAGGTAGAGCTTTTGTTAATGGATCCACTAGATTATTCTTTGTATCAATCTTATCTACTAGCACATCACCCCTTGCTACGATTTCTTGTATAATATGGTACTTCCTCTCAATGTGTTTTGTTGCTATGTGAGTTCGTGATTCCTTTGAATTAGCCACAACTCCCGAATTATCACAATACATCGTGATAGTCTTGGGTAGCTTAGGAATCACGTCCAACTTCAGAAGGAAGTTTCAAAACCATACTACTTCTTTCGAAGCTTCCGAAGCTGCCACATAGTATGCTTCCATGGCGGAGTCAGCAATGCACTTCTGCTTGCACTCCTCCATGATATGGCCCCACCTCCCAATGTAAATACATAGCCAGAGTTGGACTTCTTTTCATCTCGGTATGCCTGGAAATCCGAATCCGTGTAACCCACAGGGCACACTCCTCACACTGATAGATGAGATAATAGTCTCTAGTCCTTTTCAAGTATTTGAGTATGTGCTTTACCACGGTCAAATGCGTCTGTCCAAGGTTTGACTAATATCTTGCTACCATGCCTACAACGAAGCAGATATCTGGCCTCGTACATAGCATTGCATACATGAGACTCCCCACGGCCAATGCATACGGCATGTTGCTCATCTCATCTTTCTCCTTTTGTGTCACTGGACACTGATCCTTGAAAACATGTACGCCATGTCTGAAGGGTAACAGACCTCTCTTAGAAGTTTGCATGGTGAAACAGGCAATCACAGTATCCTCATATGAAGCTTGAAACAAGGCCAACATCCTTTTCATCCACTCCCGCAACACTTTTACCCCTAGGATGTATCCTGCCTCCCCAAGGTTGTTCATATGAAACTGTTCGGATAACCACCTTTTTATGCCCGACAATATCTCCACATTGTCGCCAATTATGAGAATATCATCTACATAAAGTGCAAGGAACACCACGCTTCCGCTGACATATGGATGGTACACGCAACTCCCGCTTGAACATTGTGAAAATCCATAGGATTTAATCACTTCATCAAAACGTAGATTCCATGACTGTGAAGTTTTCTTGAGTCCATACAACGGCTTCTTGAGCTTCCAGACCAAATGCTTTTTGCCCTTTCGCAGATATCCTTTTGGCTATTGCATATAGATGTCTCGACCTTCTTTAAGGTACCCATTTAGAAACACGGTTTTGACATCCATCTGCCAGATCTCTAGGTCCATATGTGCTGCTATGGCTCAGAGTATTCGAATGGACTTAGCATGGCTATCGGTGAGAAGGTCTCATCATAGTCTACACCTTCTTTATGACTATAACCCTTCACCACCAACCTTGCTTTGAAACCTGTAATTTCACCATTTGCTCATTTCTTTCTTTTGTATACCCATTTGCACCCTATGACTCGATAACCATCTGACAAATTTATTTTCTGGTATACATCCTTAGTCGTTATGGATTCTATCTCCGAATCCATAGCGATTAGCCATTTGTCCGCATCTTTATCAGATATTGCCTCGTTGTATGTCCAGGGGTCGGTATCATCTAGTCCGCTTTCCAGGATCAAGTCAGAAGACTCTTCCACGAATATGTACCTTTCCGATTGCCGAACAATCCTCCCACCGCGATGAGGCATCTGAGCCGTAGTAGTTGGCACAGTACTCGTGGGCCCCATACCTTGCATTGATGGCAGTGTTGGTATTCCCTCACCTATTATAGGTGGATTTACCATTACACTTGGCTTTCCTGATGGAATCGCTTCATTATCTCCAAGCTCGTGGAGAATAATTTCACTCTTGGATCTATGGTTTCTTACATATTCGTCCTCCAAGAATCTTGCGTTGGTACTGACAACGACTTTCTGATTCTTAGGACAATAAAAGTAATCACCTTTCGTTGGCCTGGGATATCCTACAAACAACATCATCTTACACCTACTTTCTAACTTATCAGGTTCTTTTGTCAGCACACATATGTTGGACAATCCCAAACCTCATTATGGTTAAACTTGGCTTTCGCATATAGCAGAGTTCTAGAGGCATTTTAGGAACTGATTTAGAAGGTAACAGGTTAAGCTAGTAGGCCGTTGTTTCCAAGGCATATCCCCAAAACAAAATTGGCAAGCTTGCATAACTCATCATGGACCTAACCATTTCCAAAAGAGTCATATTTCTTCTTTCTGCTACACCATTTTGTTGAGGGGTTCCTGGTGCAGTCCATTGGGAAGTAATGCCGTTATCTGACAGGTATTGCAAGAACTCGTTACTGAGGTATTCCCCACCATGATTCGATTGTAGTGTCTTGATAGTCTTTCCCAGCTTCTTCTCTACCTCAGTCCTGAACTCTTTGAATTTTTCAAAACATTCAGACTTGTAGTGAAGAAAAGAGACATATCCAAACCTTGAGTAATCATCAATGAACGTAACGAAGTACTCATAATCTCCACGAGCTTTTTTGGACATCGGTCCACATAAGTCAGAGTGTATCAACTATAACACATCCTCTATTCGAGACTGACTTGCCTTAAAAGGTCTGGTCGTCATCTTTCCCTCCATACAGGATTCAAAAATTTGATGAGGCACCACTTGGAATGATTCCAAGAGCCCATCATTTGCTAGTCACATGATCCTCTTTAGATTTATGTGACATAGTCTCAAGTGCTAGAGATATGTTTGATCCTCATCGGAAGAAAACTTTCTCTTTAAATTATTATTATTATTGGATGAGTTTGCAAAATTCACGGAAGATTTATGCATCTTTAAATTTCAGTCCTTTAATTCCAATCCATGTTAGGGTTCCTTAGACAAACGGAATTAATAATTGGAGACTAACTAAGATCATATTATCCTACTAAGCAGGGACATCACAAATGAGTTATATTCTAGACAATATCTAAGCTAACATACCACCAAAACCAACCCTCCCATATAAAGATCTACCAGGACACACCTTGATCTTTCGTAATAAGGTTGTCTTATTTAATTCAATCCCTAGAGAACTTATGAAAACTCCATAGACAAGCTACACATGTAGACGTGTACGCATGATTTTCCACTTCTCACATGAACTAAATGTTTGTCTTTAAGAAATCCCATATATTAGAACTTATGAATAATAAATTTAGTAAGGTACACATGTAGACGTTTACCTAATAAATTACCCACTTCCAATAAGGGATCGCTTTGTGGAGGTCTTATACAAATAAATTAACAGCTTAGTAATTTAAACTTCACAAGGTTCAATTGCACATATTATTTTATGTGGCAATAACTTATAACACTGCTAAAATTCTATCATGCAAAGTATAAACCCTAAATTTATAGTTATAATTTTATTACATAAAATAAATCACATAGCATGCTTTAAAGTTGTAAATAGAAGCAATAAATGTGCTTCTATTATCTACAACATGCTTGAATGTTGCGTAATTAACATAAACACATATATCATGCGAGAACAAATAATATTAGCAAATAAAAAATGTCCTCGTGGCCTCATGATACAAATTAAGAAATTATCCTATCTATTACACTTTGGATTTATTTCACTGATCTTCGACTGGGCTGCCACTACTTGAACCGTGATAAGAATTTATTTTCTGAATTTGGGCCTCCAAGATTTAATCCATCAGAAAATTGGACAATTGGGCCTGTTAATGGATCGTAGGCTCGTGTACACATTACAAGCCCAATAACCCGCAAGAACTTGGCCCGATGGGCCACCACCAGCCCACCGCCGCTGCGAGCCCTGCCGGAATCGTGCTACAATTGTGCGGGATTCAGCTCGTGTTTCCGCCACCCTTGGCCATTGTCCCCTTCTCCTGCCGCCGCCTCGGCCTGCACCGGCCATTGCCCCAACCGCTGGCACCTTCTTCTCCATCATCGGCCGCCTCTGGCTCGCTGGAGAGCGCATGGGTGCGCAATGAAGACGCGCGTCCCGACCACAGCCCGCAAACCCTAAGGTTTTCCGTGCTGCAGTCGCGGCACGCCTCCACAAACTGCCGCCCGCTGCTGCCTTCGTCGCTTCGATCTGTGTGCCACACCACCACCGTCGACGCCGTCCGAGGGAGGATGAGGATATGCCGGCATGTGCGCGTGAGGTCGTGCAGAACACCGCGCGCGCACATGGAACCTAGGGTTCCACTGTGTCGCGTGCAGTTCTCGCGCCCCATCCGCTACACCCTGCCGTCCCGTCGCATCGTGCCGCCGTCTCGGTGCGCCGCACCTCTCCCTCGGCCAACCATAGGCAGCGCTGGCAGCTGCCCTACGCACACGTGCATGCTACAAACCCTAGGGTTTCGTTGTTGCTGCCGCTCCCCCGTCACTGTCGTGCTGCGCGTGACCGTCGTGCATGGCCTCCTGTATTGCCGTTGCTGTCATGCATCATCGTGCTGTCCTTTGTTCTTATTATTCTTTATTTTCTTTGTGTTCTTCGCATTCTTCATCTTGTTTTACAGATTCAATTTGAAAATTACAGGTAAAAACATCCTAATACAATTTGAAAATTAAATTTAACCACGGATTTATCTCAAGGGTGAAAAACGAATCCTTATAAAGGGGCTGATTAAACCAAGAACCACGAGGAACAAAAACACATACCATCCAAAAACCATTCATGCATAATAATTCAATAATAATAATCATGCATAATCATAGGCAATATTAATTTTTCCAATAGAGCCAATTAATCAACCTGGCTCTGGTACCAATTGAAGGGATTTGTGAATTGAATCACTTAATCCATTACCCCAGATCGTTAATTGGAATATCAAAAAATAAATTACTATGCCTATGATTAATCCTAGCATGCTCCTATAGATTATGCATAAGGGGATTTTACAGAATACCTGGATTGTAGAACTTGAAGAACGTAGTGCGCAGAGATCTGGTCCTTGATCTTCTTTCTTTGCCACCAAGATTTATTCTTAGCAGATTAAGGAATTGAATATATGAAATTAATCTAGTTAATTTCAAAAACAAAGAGAGAGAGAGAAGAAATAAAACGATCCTCCTGATCTGATCCTTTGATCTGTATCCGAACTCCAATCTGAAAATCTGGTGAAGATTTTCTTCGGATTCTTTGCCAATTGAGAAGCTGAATTTCTTCCTCGTTTTCTCAGATCTAGTCGATCACACACAGTTCCCAACTACTGATTTTCTTGTGTTGAAAATCATGATCTTGTGGTGTATTGAGATCTGAGAAACTGAAGCCTATTTATAGGAAATTTTGGACTCCTATTGGGCATGAGTTTTCATGGACCAGACCAGGGAACAGAATGCAAATAGCAAATAAGGCCTATCAATTAATTAATTCCCATATTTAATCCTGAAAATATTAATTAATTAATTTTGATTTATTGCACCAGAGAATCAATACTGTCCTACCGATTTGCTACCATGTTGTGAGGAACGGGTTGCATAGGCTCAGGATATCCCCACATTTAAGGTTACAGACATTCGTTAATTAATTTAGGCTCTGACAAGCCATTTAATTAATTAACATCTTATATTCCTGAGTCAATCCGCTCAACCATTTTCACATATGCTTGAACTTAATCAGCCTGTAGGACATTAGCATAACGAACCTTTTGAGCTGCTCAGGTAATGTGTTGGTCCAGATCAGAGTACGTATGATATGCAACGGAAGTATAAAGACAGTTGTTCGCACTCTTAAATGCAGGCAGTTCAGATTCAACTTCACTCAGTTTTAAAGTAACAGTTTTAAAAACGACAGTTTGTATTAGCCAGCAGATTAGATTACCAGTTTACAGTAATGAGCAGTCAACAGTTATACACTTCAACACTTTCAGACAAGTGTTGAAGGTTTTCAACTCCCCGAAGCATTTCATCGATTACTACGCCCTTCCTCATCTCTGGGTGCCAATACAAATGAAAACTGTATGATGCGTATAGTAAGTAAAACTGTAAATGAGGCAGGATATTTATTGTGGTTCGGAGCCTTAAGTCCTACGTCCACTCTTCGAAACTTGATCCGGTAATTCACTAAGTAATGAAGATACCATCCTCACAATCTATAGCCAAATGCTGTAGAGACCACCATCCACAGCAGAATGGATCACTTGCCCAGACTGTTGTTCTTCACTCCTTCTTCAATTCCTAGAAGACAGGTACCACCTTGAAATCTCCTCAAAACTGGAAGTCGTTAGAAATGGATTAAGGACAAACCTCCCTTCTCCTTCTCCGGTGGGTGGATGGTTCAGTTCTTCCCAGAACGTATGTTGGTTGGCAGTTGCCCGTAATAACCTTCTTTTCCTTAGAAAATCAGGTTGTTGTGTTCTCACTTGAAAAGTAAGAACACCAAGATATTATATTAAGTCGAAGGACTTAATCCTCGTGTACACAAGGTCACATGGTGAATCTTGGAAGATTCCTTAAGAAATAGTGCCTCGTGTTCAATAAATGAACCACGGAAATAATTTTGTTCGATTGAGAGCTTTCAACGTGTTAGAGTTTTAAACTCGGCAGAGTGACGGCAAGGTTTTTAAGTGCTCGATTCAATTTATGCGTGCGTGTTTTTTTATCCTCCTGCTATTTATAGATGGATATTTGAAAATAGCCAGTAGAGACATTTTGGAGGATGTCCAATCAGTGTCCATCCTTCTCTCTAAAGTAGACCTGCTCCTCTGTATTTTCTGAAACACTGTCATGCTTTTTGCAGGGCAGTTTGTATTTGATGTATCAAATGCCGAACAACGTTGTACGCCTGTCGTAACTGAGTGTTTCTTCTCTTATAATTGAATTCTTTAATGTTCTTTTATGACTGATCGGTATCTTGCTATTCACGTATTCCTTTGACGTGAAACTGTCCTGATTTGAAACTGTGAGCGCCTCTCGACAGTTTTTTTATGAAAACAGTGTCCACAGTTTTCTTTAATATGCAATCCTTGAGAGTTGAAAGACTGTCTGCATAGTATTTCACGTCCGTTACTTTGCTTATTTTTTCTCGTCCTTTATCCTTGACAATTTTCTCGTCTAGACAGCTTCTTCTTCAAAAATTGTTCCACAGTTTTTGACAGTTCTCTTCTCCTAGACTATTACAACTCGATCACCCTATACAAGGATTACATGAGGTAATAACTCTAAGGCCTAGAATTTGGTACACAGTTTTGACACATCAATTTTAAAGGTGGGATTTCTACATCAACACCTAACAATTTCCCCCTTTTTGATGTTGTCAAAACCATACCTCTAAGTCTATCAAAGTCGGCAAGAAGATGCAGTTGATCTGAGTTTACAAGGTTTGTCAATCTAACACTACTCAGAACTGTGCTTCTTAGACACTCGACCTACTCTAATTGATCTCCCCCCTGAATGGGAGAGAACATTCTCGATTAATATAAATCAAATTAGAGCAATAAGAGAAAGGATTGCTAATCACACTGGAATATTCTTTAGCATTTTTGATTTGGAATAACTTCTCAAACTGTTGTTTGAGAAACAATTTCAACTGTCGTTCACAAACAAGCTCGTCAGCTTTCTCGGCACTTTCTACAAGAGATATCGCTTGGGAGAGTCAGATTGGTTGAGCCAAGACCTCTTCATCTTCTTTCCTGAGCTATTTTTCTAGCTCCACTTCTTCTTCTTTTTCAAGCCGGGAGAGACGTGTCCTGAACATTTGCTCCTTTTCATTTAAATTTTTTCATTGTTCATTCAGTTGCTCAAGGGTAGCGTGATATTCAATAATCTTTCTTCTGATGGTTTCTAGATTCGATGCTTCTTTGTTTGTAGCAGTCTCCTGTTGAAAATCATTTTGATCAGTTCCCCCTGAATTCAAGAAGGGAATGTTCTCTTGTTCCGCTTCCTTAATTAATTCTTCTTCCTCTTCGGAATCTTCAGAGGTGGTCCTGCCATCCTCAGGTTGTTCAGGTCTTTGAGATGTTGTATTCTCAGAATTAGATGATGAGGAGCATGTTATCTCTTCAAGATCTACGTGCTTATCTATTGTGTAGATTCCAAGTCCCTCAAGCTAAAGACGTTCAATATCGTTAGCAAACATGTGCTCTGGGTTCCGAGCAGTCTCTAGTAGTTTGGAGGATTGACCAACCCCTTCAAGTGTAGCCTCGAATTCTAATTTCTTAGTGACTGCCCTCATTGAATTTCCATGATTCGTCTTCTTCCTCTTGTTACATTGGGGATGCTCATGGATAGTTTGTTTACCTTTCACAGCTTGATGTGAACCTTCTCCAGAGATTATCTCTATTTGTTTCCTCATATTCCTCTTTCGCTTATGTTCATGTTTTTGAGCTGAGGTGCCAGTTTTCTTAGGTTTCTTGGGACCCTCAATAGTTCTAACTGGCGGAATGGTAGCGAGACTCTCAGTCGTCTCAGCATCTACTTCCTTGTCGTCAAAATTGTCATGCCCTTCATCATCACTATCGTTTCCACTGTCATCTCCTTCATCTCTTTGAATCAAACGGTAGACTGGATCCTTTGGTGGAATGAAATTTGGCAGTATAAGGTCTTCCCCCTCATTTCATATTCCTAGAATACTCTCTAGAAGGTAGCTAACCTTCAAACCAAAACTGATACTTGAAGAAAACTTGTCATCCCTTTGGATGCCTTTCTTTCTCTTCGCATTTTCCAGCAATCGCCCAAAGATATATGCAGCCCAATTTCCTCCAGGACAGTCATCAAGAACCATCATCAAGGCATATTTTGGATTGCTTAACTCAGATAAGGATCAAATGCCACAATAGATCATCCTTAGTGCGATCTCACTGAGTGTCTTATAGAATGGGTTTAGTTTAGATACCTTGGTGGCGACTCTGCATTTTTCGTTAATCTCTGGCTTCTTCCACTTCAACCAATGAGTATTCATAGCCTCCTTATTATCAAGGAGATAGCTGGCGATGTGGACTCATGTCTTAGGTAGATGAAGATGTTGAGCGACGAGATCAGGATCGACCCTTATATCCTGTGATGCAACATTCATCTGGAAGAACCGATTATGTTCGTCAAATATTTCATTTTTGTAGAACTCGACTATGCGATTTGGGTTGAATCTCTGGGGACTAGCAGTCAAGAACTGCGTTATATTCTCCTTTATAAGCTTCGCGGTGATCTCTGTAACAATCGCCTTGTCTAACGTGATTGAGGAGAAATTCTTCCAATTTAAGATTTTCTCCTTTACAACTTACGATGCCCGGAACTGTTGGTTGGTGAGACCAAAATCGTCAACTATTTGAAATAATTTGTCTTGTGAGGTCTCCTCAGTGACTATGAACGGTTCAGGGTTATCGAAGGTGCTGATATCCTTGATTTGAGTCTTCTCTTTTGGCATGATTGGGAGATGGAATGTGGATGAGTCAGAAGACTTAGAGTACAGACCTTTAGATTTTCTTGAAGGATTGTCTTGCAGACAATAGGGTGTTCAAGAGAGAATGTCGAAGACGATGACAAAAAGGGTTTAAGGGATTTTGGTGATCGATCGTCTAACAAAGTCATAGGCTGAGATTGAAACCCCTTTTTGCATTGAACGACTGAGATAGATGCTAACGTAGGCAACGGTTCACATCGTCTGGCACGCCGTTCAATAGCACGTGGGAGAGTCGACGTGGCTCCAAGTAATACGCCATTGAGGTGTCCGCATTTAATATGACGTGCAGCTGAAAACTTCGTTGAATTTGAAAATTCGCGCCTTGACTAAGGCAGTTTTCTCTATCCCATGTCTTCATAAAAATTGCTTAAGGTAGTTCAAAAAGTATCTTTATAACGAAAACTGAGCAACTGTATCCCTTTAGTTGCCAGTTAGAAACAGTCTTTTCTTTCGTTAGATAACACTATGACATTGACAGTTTCTTCGTGCAGTTTTCAATTAGTTCTTGAACTCTGTTCTTGGACTTTATTGTGAAGTCTGGGAATCGGTATTTTTTTATTTTGACCACTTTACTGACTCTGAGTTCATAGCCTTCTGATCTAATACCCATATATCTATTCTGTATGGCTCAATGCGGTTGGTGGGCATTGAATGCTGATTCATCGATTTCTGACTCTGAACTGTGAGGAGTCGTATCCGGCATATAAGTGATTTGCCACCTTTTTTATTGATGCACAAAATTGTCTATAAATGCACCATTTTTGAGGTCAAAAATCCACACGATCTATGTTCTTTCAGAAATCCAAAATACATTCGATCTTCCAAAAATATGTCTTCCTCAACTTCTTCTTCTTCTCCTTTAATCTTTCAAGGGAAATGAGGGAGATTTCCATCCAGAGGAACAAGATTCTTGATGAGAAGATAATTGGTGCACGGTATTGGAGAATTCTAGAGGTTCACGACGGAGTGATGGAAAACTTGAGGGCACATGATCTTGAGCGTTTTCTAACAATAACACCTAATTCCTTTCATGCAGATGTGCTCAAGTAGGTGACTTACCATGCCAAGGTCTCTGATGAGGAGATCTACTGAAACATCAATGGGGAGGAATTCTTCTGGTCAGTTGATTATTTTGCAGATGTGTTTGAGCTTTCTCGAAGTGGAACGTCGGTTTTGCACTATTGATGGTAGGAGACGGCACCAGAATGGTCAGTTTGGCAGGATTGGAGAGTGTGGGACATTGATTTCCTTACAACTGTGTCGAGTGGGTTTCTCAAGACGCCTTACAGAGTATCCTACGATGTCATTAACCAGATGGTGGTCTGTAATTCTCCTGATGAAACTGGCATTTGAGGACCAAGCTTCGGTGGACTGGGAAGGGTTTATCTTTGATCGCTTGAGGAGCGCCCTGCTGAAACTGCCTCAAATCACTGTCGCCTATGGCATGCAGCTGAGCTGGCTCCTTGAGAAACAGATTCCATACTTGAAGGAAGGCACGTCGAATCTAGTTGGATCCGACTACTACCCTACTAGAGGGCTGTCCACCCCTTGACTGCCTCCAGAAAAACTGAACTAATGTATTTTGCCCTTTTTCCTTTTTGTATATGTACCTCGGACCATCTTTTGTCATCAATGAATGGTTTGCCCTGTATCTTTAAGATTTTCTGTGTAGGCTGTATTTTTGTCCCTTTATCTTCTGACAATTCGATGACATATGCATGTTACCTTTGAACTGTCGAACACATGTCCAGCTTTGACTCTCACACGGTAGTTATAAGGTATTCAATGTTGACATTTCAGATTCTAAATATAAATTGTGGAATGTTGTGTCTTCCTGAAGCATCATTCCATGCATTTAAATGAATAGACATCGTCTCGAACATCGCATGATTTTCCCATAAGTACTTCTTCTTCAAGGCATTGATAAGCACACAAACAATCATCTCCTGATCTTCAAGGAATAATCTTCAGCTTACTCATCAAACAATATGACTTCTGTGGGTGATATCTCCATCGAGCGTAAAAAGATCCTCGTAAAAAGATCCTTAATAAGGCTGGATTGGAGGTCCACTATTGCACTAATCATCGGGTGTTTAGCGCAGTGATGGAGAGTTTGGATGCAAATGGTCTTGAGAAGTTTGTGACCCGAAAGCCTTTCAAATTCCAAGAGGACATGCTGAAGATGTTCGCCCTCAATAGCTATATTACAAAGGAAAACAAGATCCTTGGCAACATCAACGGTCATCAGATTTGTTGGTCTCCTGAGTCCTACCTCATCGATTTTGGGCTTCCTCGAGGGGATACACCAATCATGGACTGCTTCAAGTATAAAACAGTGCCTGAATGGTCTGCTTGGCAGAGATGGAGGGATGCTGATGTCGATTTCCACCCGATAGGCTCATTAATTTAGTTGGAGCCCCAATATCGCCTGACTTTTGACATCATTAATCACAAGATCGTTGCATATCCTTTGTCAGATAGGGGCTTCTCTCTGCCAGTCTGGAAGGCTATGATGGTCTTTGTTGAAGAGGACGAGGTCGACTGGGCCTCCTATGTATTCAACTAGGTGCGGGAAGCCTTCGAATTTCTCCCTAGCATCCCAATTTCCTACGGGATGCAACTGAGCTGGTTTCTGGACCAGGAGATTCTGTCCCTCGTTCAAGGTTGGACCAATATCAAGGACTTAGACTTCTATCCTCCGAGGCGTTGTCTCCCTCGCTGATCGAAACTCATCATTTTCTAGAGACTTCTTTTGTACATTTCTTTGATTTTATGTTGATGTAATGTAGTCTCTCTTATGAATGAAATAGAATTGTTCCTTCGTTCCAATCTTGAGTGAATTCCTAATAACGCAACTTTTTTTACTGTACACGTCACATAGTTTACCATGGCGCAGCTTTGTGAATTCTCAGTGTCTGAACTCCTTTCCAAAGAATTAATAGTGAGATCTGGAAGATCGTGATCGTACATCCATGATTAGGCTAAGCACTGAGGCTACACTCTTAGCCTTCTATCTTGTTTGCCTTCACGTCTGTTTAGGAGTGATGCGACGTAGTAGTTGGCATTTGATTTTGACTCATCGATCGTCGCACAAAAATCTCCAATAAATACCTTTTTCACGATGCAATAGATGTCACCTTATATCAGCATTTGTTTCTTTGCTCCATGCATTTTCTTTGAATGATATGAATTCTCCACCTAACATTGTGGAAGAGGTTGCGAGGATCTCCATCCGAAGGAACAAAATTCAGGATTTATGTGGATCCCATCGACAAAACTGGAAGACTCTTATCTTCTTTGATAAGGTGATCGAAAAACGGCAGGCCAACGGTCTTGAAACCATTGTGATCAAGGAACCTCATTCCTTCCACAAGGATTTATTGAAGGTGTTGGCCTATAATTCCACTGTCACAGAGAAAGAGATCTACTTCAATCTTAATGGGGAGGAGTTTTTTCTGTCTACTAACTATCTCGCTATCGAATTCGGGCTTAAACGCAATGGCATCCCAGTCATGGACTATCTCAATGATGATACAACACCTGAGTGGTCAGCGTGGCAGCGGTGGATGGTAGCAGAGATCAGGTTTCATCCAACTGTGACTAGCGAATTCCTCAAGCCGCGCTATATAGCGACTTTTGACATAATTAACCAGATGGTGGTTGGCAACATCCTTCTGGATATAGACTTTTTGCCACTAGTATGGGAAGCAATGATGGCATTTGAAGACCAAACAGAAGTAGACTAGGCAGCTTTCATCTTTGACCGCTTGATGATGGCCTTTCGGAATCTTCCTGAGGTCACCGTCCCACACGGCATGCAACTGGTCTGGCTCATTGAAAAGAGGATCGCCCTCTTTACTGAAGATGGGTCCAAACTGGTTGCCATCGACTACTACCCATCAAGATGTGTGTTCATCCGCTTTTTGTAAATATAGATTCCTTATGTTTTGCTTGGAAATTGTATCTTCCTCCTTACTTAATGAATGAAGTAGTCGTTTTCCCTTTAACTTTAACATTGAGTAAACAATTCAACAAATTGCACAACTAGCCTAATTAATAGTCTTGTCAGATTTAACACACTAAGTTCGACATTTTTGTACCAATCAATTTTCATCTCCTTCTCTTGAGATTTCATCAAACTCTAGAAGACCTAGTTTGATGCATAGCTCTTTGAATCGAGCCTCAAGTAGCGGTTTGGTGAAGATGTCCACTAACTGGTCCTCAGTTCTAATATATTCCACCGAGATATCCTCCTTCTCAATATGATCTCGAATGAGATGATGACGAATATCAATGTGCTTCGTCCTGGAGTGTAGAACTGGATTCTTCGAAATAGAAATTGCACTGTTGTTGTCATAAATAAGAACACATCCAGTGTCTATTCCAACATCCTTAAGTTGTTGCTTTATCCAAAGCACTTGAGCACAAAAACTGGCTCCTGCCACATATTCAGCTTCAGTGGTTGACCTAGCCACAAAATGTTGCTTCTTGCTGAACCACCTAATCAGTTTATGACCTAAAAACTGTTAGGTTCCACTTATGCTCTTTCTGTCAATTCTGCAGCCTCCAAAATCTGAATCAGAGAATCCATTCAGCATGATTCCATCAGTTTTGGGATACCAGATACCTAAAGACTCAGTCTTCTTAAGGTATCTCATGATTTTTTTCGGCGCTTCCATGTTGGACTTTTTAGGATTCGCCTGAAATCTTGCACACACTCCCATAGCATAAGATATATCGGGTCGACTGGTAGTTAGATACAGTAGAGACGTAATTATTCCTCTATAAGCAGTTGGATCAATAGGTTCTCCTTCTTCGTCGAGAGTGATCTGAGAACTGGTGCTCATAGGAATCCTTAGAGACTTCGTCTTTGCCAGACAGAATTTGTTGATTAAGTCTTGAGTATACTTCTTCTGACTTATAAGATTCCCTTCGTGGGACTGATCAACTTGCAAGCCAAGAAAATATGTCATCTTGCCCATCATACTCATTTGAAATTTATTCTGCATCAACTGGGCAAACTTTTCACATAACTTGGTGTTTTTGCTGCCGAAGATGATGTCATCTACATAGATCTGAACAAGTAGGATGCCCTCTCCATCCTTTATCTTGAACAAGGTTCGGTTGATTGCACCTTTTTCAAATCCATTCTTGAGCAAAAACTGAGAGAGAGTTTCATATAATGCTCTAGGTGCTTGCTTCAATCCATATAAAGCTTTCCTTAGTTTGTAGACTTGGTTTGCTTGCTCGAAACCTTGGGGCAGTTTGACGTAGACCTCTTTCTTTAATTTTCCATTAAGGAAGGCACTCTTCACATCCATTTGAAGAATGCTGAAGTCATGGTAGGAAGCATATGCCAAAAATAGCCGAATAGCCTCCAGTCTGGCAACTGGAGCAAATGTCTCATTGAAATCGATTCCTTCGCACTGAGCATAACCTTTGGCAACCAATCTCGCTTTATTCCTTACGATGGTGCCGGTCTCATCTCTCTTATTCTTGAAGACCCACTTAGTACCGATCACTCACTGACCGATATGTTGGTCTGTCCACCAGATGCCACACATTGTTTCGACTGAATTCTGTCAATTCTACTTGCATCGCATTGATCCAATCCGCTGATTGAAGAGCTTCTCCAATATTTACTGGTTCGACTTGAGAAGTGAAGCAAGACATCAAGGCAGTTCCTTGTCTTGTTTGAACTGGATTGCAAATGTCATCCAGGATAGCTTCAACGGGGTGATCTCTTAACCAGCTAGGCTTATTCACAGGTACGGCTTCAGTGGGAGCAACTAGAGTCTCAGAAACTGCTCAAGGTTTATGATGAGATAGTTCACCTCTAGGTTCCTCAGCTGCTTCACCTCCTTGTTTTGGAACTGTATTCTGAGCAGCAGGTTCCTGAACTGCTTCACCTCCTTGTTCTAGAAATGCAATCTGAGCAGCAGGTTCCTGAACTGTAACTGACTCTTCAGTTGGAGCTGCTTCCTTAGCAGCCTGAAGGTTGACCTCCTTGGTATCAGCTTGCTCCTCTTCAAAAATTGTTGCATTTATTTCAGGGGGCTTCTTTTCACTTTGATCTTCGATGTTAACTAACTTTAAGGCCTCAGCAATGACATTAGCAACTGGAGTCTCGGAAATGTCATTCATAGATCTAGTCAGAGAAACTGTTTTATTATGATCAAGATCATTTCTAGGTTCCTCATTGACATCCTTGATCTCACGATTTTCCAGACCCAGTTCTTGAAGTGTCCTGCGCACTAGAGTAGCTTCATCAAAAACAACATGACATGTTATTTCCACAAGTTAGGTTGTCTTATTGAATACCCTATATCCCTTATATGAAGGATGTCCATACCCATGGAACACCCCTTCATCAGCCTTGGGGCTGAAAGTATTCAATTTAGACTTCCCATTATTGTGAATATAACATGGAGAATCGAAAGCACTAAGATGAGCTATATAAGGCTTACGACCATTGTAGATCTCGTGGGAGTCTTGTGCAGCCGCATGTTGAATGCACTTCGATTCTGCGTGTAGCAAGATGTCATCAAGGCGTCTCCCCAAAATCTTTTTCTAAAGTCGGTCTTGGTCATCATGGTCCTTAATGCTTCCTTGAGTGTTTTGTTCCTCCACTCAGCAATATCGTTTTGTTGAGGAGTTCTTGGAGTAGACTTCACATGCCCGATTCCAATTTCAGCACAAAAATCCATAAGAGGTCCATTGCAAAACTCTGTTCCATTATCGGACCTTATCCTCTTAACTGTCACCCCTTTGTCATTCTGAAGACGGGTAATCAGTTCTGGCAGCTGAATTTCGACTTCGTCTTTGGATTTGAGCAGCACCACCCACATATATCTTGAGTAGTCATCAACAACTACTAATGTACACTTTCTTCCTCCAATTGTAGGTGGAGTAACTGGACCAAAGAAATCCAAGTGGAGCAGTTCCAAGATTCGTTATGTGCTTGTTGTAACTGACTGTTCTTGAAGGAGGCTCTTGTCTATTTCCCGAGCTAAGAAGCTTTACAGACTCTTTCTTTCTGGAACTTTTTCTGTGGCAATCCTTCAACTAATTTATGCTTCCCATGATGTCTGATCAAGTTGAAGTTCAAATAACTCAGTCTTTTGTGCCACAGCCAGTTTACTCCTTCTGAGAAACTGTGCGCCAGGAGGCAGGTTCCCCCTTCTCCACTGGACCCATCAACAATGTAAAGACCTCATTTTCTGATTCCTCTGATTATGGTCTTGTGAGTCGCCTTGTCTATGATGTCACATTCCGATTCTTCAAAACTGACAATATGGCCACTCTTACTCAGTTAGCTTATACTTAGAAGATTTTGTTTCAGATTGGTGAGTAAAGACACGTTCTGAATGATGATTCCATTGTGCTCCACGCATCATTTTCCAATCACCTGACCCTTGGCCTTGTTCCCAAAAGTGACCAATGCTCCTTTGTACATAACAATATTCTTGACTAAATCCTTTTGTCCTGTCATGTGTGCTGAGCGCCCGCTATCTAGTATCCATGATTTTGCTTTATTTTGAAAACTTGGTCCCTGCAAGACAGAACAATTATTTAGGTCCCCATTTCCTTTCGGGTCCTGCAAAGTCAGTCTTCTGGATCCAATCTTTTTGTATCCACACCTGTTTCACTCTTACAGTTCGTGAAACTAGATCACTCTTTGGTGATTGATCAACCTTTCTTCTAACGTAATGTATGTTGTTTGAATGCATATGATGACATGTTGTGGTGTGTGAATTCTTCCTGAAAGATTGCTCTGGAAAGAGTCACGAGAAACTGTTCTCGGGTGAATAGCCATCACAGTCTTTTAAGAGTAAAATTGTCTCAACTCAGGCCTCAAATAAGTGTTCCCCCTATCCGGATACTTGTTATAACAAACCTGAGTTCTATCATAACTTCTCAGATTATTATCTGGTTTTCGAATTGACTTCCTTGCAATATTTACATGTTGATTAATCGTTCTTGTTGGTAAAACTTGAATTCTTGCATACGAAACATTACGCTTGTCCAGTTTTGAAGGAAAGTCATTTCTCCTCTCGATAGTTAGTTTATACAGTTTACGAACTGTGTTAGTATTCTGTCGAGGTACCAGTTTCGGGTCAGTTTTTTACCAACATTTGGTCTTGACATTTTGCTTAACCGGCTCTTTGAATTTGACATTTCCTTTCTCTAACATATGATTTGGACTAAATTTGGCTTTGATAGAGCACAAAAATGTTTTCTTAGTCCTAGATGTCGATGCATGTTCGCTCAAAACCTTTTCATTTTGATGCTCAAAGAAACCAATTCCATGTTTATCGAACGACTGTTTTTGTGTATTCAAAATCTCATCTAATTTCCTTGAGCTCTTTTTGAAAGTACATTCACATTTTACAGGCTCAGTTTTCTTCAAGAAATCACATTCTTTTGAAATATTTGCAAAATCTTTAAGAAATTTTGGATGCTCATCCTTGAGTTTTTCAAAATCCTCGCTGATTGACCTTGTCTTTGCGACTTCATCGGTCAAAATTGAAATCTCTTATTTCAGTGAGACATTTTCACTAACTCTTGTATCTTTAATCTCATGAAAATTTTCAAATTCTTTTACGTGTTTTCAAGAGAAATGTCATCTGATATGTATGTCACTTCAGTTCTTGTGAGCATTGCTTGGGCCACAACTTTGGATGCTCTCCTTTCAAACACCTTCTTCAGTCTGTCTCTCTCCTCCTAATAAACTAGAGGGCATTCGTACTTCAAATGATCTGGGGAGTTGCATTCATAGCATGTGCGTGGCTCTCTCTTTGTGAACCTTTTCTCACTGGATGGGGTTTCCTTCCCTTTTCCTTTGGCCTTCTTGAGAAGTACGACCAAGTTCCTCATCTGTTCCTCCAGTTTGGCAACTGACAGTTCAATTTTCTTCTTCTAAACTGAGGTAGAGGCATCCTTCACTGGTGATGATTGATAAGCAGTTTTCTTGAAGTGAACTGGCCTCTGTGGTCGCCTTTTAAAATCTCTCTTTACGAAGAATGTTGTGTCACCATCAGCTGCTGAATTTGGGGTTCTAACAGCTTCATTCTTGTTCAGCATCTGAATATCCCGTTCATGGGCTTGGAGTTCGGCGAACAGCTCTTTGGTTGACATCTTTGAGAGATCCATGGTCTTCAAACTGGTGGTTTTGACAAACCAATCTTCCTTCGGCAGTTGCGAAAGAATTTTGACATTCATGTTAGCCGCGTTTTCTTCTCTTCTATGATTTTTTATTTTGCTGACAATGGCGTTAAAGCATGCTTCCATCAATTTAATTGTTTCGCCGGTAGCATCTGGAAGGATTCATATTTGTCGACGCATATTTGTTTCTTATTGCATCTTATAGCTTCAGTTTCCTTGGTAAGCTGGTTGATCCAGTTCCATAGCTCTTTAGTATTTTCATCCTTTACAGATTCGTCCATGAGAGAATCTGGGAGAGATTGTATAAGCACCTCTTGAGCGAAGGGATCCAACTTGTTGGTCCCTGATCAGAGTCGTGTTAAGCAGCGGAAGACTATTTAACAAATGCAGCGGAATATTTCAAGTTATATTGCACTTAGTTCCATTTCAAATGTCTAGCTAAAAGTTGGAGTTAAGATTGTTTCAGATATACACTAGCAACTTGAGGTTGCTAGGTTTTAAATCAATGGTAGACACAATAAAACAGTAACAAAGACACAATATTTATAGTGGTTCGATCCTTCAGATCTACGTCCACTCCTCAGTCGAACACTGAGAATTTTCACTAAAAAGATATATGAATGTACAACAATTCGCCGGTCACTTGTAGCAGGTGGTGACCTTTCGAGCCAGCCATTACCAAGCTATCCTCCGTCACTTTATCTTTTGACAGCTGCGGCTAAGTCAATGGCGACACCTTCTTAAAACTTATCCTGGCTGTAATGGAAGCTTTTAAGTTCCTTCCTGAACTCTTCTGTGTGTTTTTGGCAACAGCCCGTCTTAGTCAATCTCTTTTTAGAGATGTGACTGTTGGATGCTTCCTAGGATGGAAGTTATCCCAATGATTGATTCTTGAACAAAGTCAAGGAATCTCTTCTTGACTGCAGTGTCGAATATTCAATGTGTGACACTTTTGTTGAGAGCTTGAAATTCTTCTTGTCTCTTTAACGTGCTCTTAATTGACTACTCTTTCACTTTGCTTCGCTTGTAAAAGTTATCTCTCAATAAATGTCTTTTTTTGAATCATAGAAGATGTTCTCTCTTCTCTTTTTTTGTAGCTCTTATCTCTTTTTCGGACTTCTCTTTTATTTCTAGAGATTAAAACTATTGAATCTCCAGACCCGTTAGACACAATGTTCTCTTTGTTCAATAGAGTTGATACTTTTTCCGTCCTCTCCGGCTTGGTACAGTGCTTTTCACCTACTTCGGGAAAGCTATGCGTCCTTGGTTGTACTCTTTGTCAGAACGGGAGTCTTAGCAGATGTTGCTGGATATTTCCTTGCTTAGCATTCTTTCGAAGAATGCTGGGAACATTCTGCAAAGTCACTAGACCTTTTGACTGCTGAGATCTTCTGGCAGTCTGTCTTTGTATCCAACTGTTGAGTCTTGATTCCTGATTGCTACAACTTCTAGCAATCTCCCGAGTATTAGTGAATGCTGACTTTTTCAGCATTCTGCTATCTTTTTAATTCTGAATGCTGTGCAAGTATTCCTAGCAGTCGTTTCTTTCATCATATGACTACCAATTCCTTAGCAGTCATTCTTCTCAGCACTTGACTACTACCTCCTTAGCAGTCATTTCTGTCTGCCGACGTCTCTAGCAGCCAACATCTTCCTGACTGCTGAGAACACTCCTAGCATCCAGAATCTTCCGAAGTTGCTTGGAATCTGATTTCCTTCGATTCAATTGCTGAATCCTTCAGCAATCTACCACCAGCACTTCTAATCTATTACAACTCGATATATAGCCTAAACAGGATTTTACAAATAAGTTGCTAGACTATTCTAGACTTCAGCAATGATCCACCAAAATAACTAAGGCTTTGATTCAACAAAACCTTTACAATTTGATCTAAAGGGAGATTTACAACATAAATCCAGGAATAATTCCCAACAATTTCCCCCTTTTTAGTGCGATCAAAACCTACTAGCAATTGCTGAATCTAAGAAGGAAAAAATTCTGATTTTACAAGAAATTCTAATACAAGTATCAGATCTAGTCTAGCCATCTAACTCAGAATTTAACCAACTTAATCCTGGCAAAGAATGGTTTCAATAAATTCTCCCTCAACAAAAGCAGGGAAATAATCTTGATTAAGCAAAAGTAAATGGTCCTTAGTAATATGCTAGAGAATCTAGCATCCAATTAAACAGCAAGCATTTACCACCAATCAAAAGACATATAACTTAGCACACACAATCGTACGACAATCCACATGCAATTTTGTTGAATACACGAATAGTGTATAACAACTAAGACACGCAAAAAGTCAGAAGTGGACAATGAGTAGTTGTCTAATTCTGATTCAGTTTCATATATGATTTGAAAGTTACAAGTACAATGAAACTGAAAAAGCAAAAAGTTTACAGAAACTTGCTAACTTATTCAAATTTAGCTTCAGGAGTCAGGAGCTGGCTTCTTATCATATTCATCAAATTTTCCCATCGCCATCTGCACAAATTTGTCATAGTACGCCTTGTTTGCCTCTCTCTCAAGAGCCTCCTCCTCTAACTTCTTAGCAAGTTTTTCATTCTCCATCTCAAGCTTCCTGAGCTTGAGTTCTATTTCTTTTTTCTTCAATTCTTCCTCAGCTAACCTCCGCTCTTCTTCCTGAGCAGCAATCTCCTCTTCTTCTTTCATCCTCCTAGCAGCCTCAGCAATTCTTCTTTCTTCCCCCTTTTTGATCGCCGCCAAAAAGGTTGAGGAGAAAGAATTAACACTTGACACCAACTGCTGCTGAGATTCTGCCACTTCTACCTTCATAACTTCCATGTCTTGCTTCACTCCAGACACGTCTTCTTTTACTTCTGTTACTTCTTCTCTTACATCAGACACTTCACTTCTCACATCTGCCACTTATTTCCTCACATCAGCAACCTCCATAGCCACTTGTTCAGTAATGACTATGGAAATGATAGTAGACAGGGCATTTTGAAGAGTAAATTGTACAGCACTATCAACATAGGAGTGAAATCATTGGAACTTATATAGGCAGGGCATGTAACGAAGAATTTGCTAGTACTAACTCTCTGCCCTCAGCAGACTCCAGAGTTTCTGCAAGTGTCTCAGCAGCCATATCGGCCTCCTGTTGTACAGCTTCTCCCATTTCTATATCAGCTTCTCCTTGTGCCTCCTTGTACTTAGCTTCTTCCTCTATTCGCTCAGCCTCCTCCATTCTCCAAGCCTCCTCCTCGGCCTGAGCAAGTTTGGCTGCCCTTGCTTCTTCTACTTAAGCAGCTTGCGAAACCCTTATCACTTCCAAGATTTTATCCACCAGAAAATGTACAAGCATTTTCTCTTCGGTGTTATGATTTACGATCAACTCATGGCTCTCGTGCTTTTCCAATTCTTCCTGCTCTCGATCAGCAGCCAACTTAGCCAACAACCTCTCTCTCTCTTCTTAGCCTCATATTCGGCCTGTCGTTGTCTATATTCAGTAGTAGCCTTGGTTTGGCGCTTAGAAAGCTAAATTCGAGCATCGGAGTTTCCATCTGGAGCAAAATTGGATTTGTGCAGTGATTGGGAGTTGGAAAATATGCGATGGACGCGAATCACCTGAAGTCCATCCATGACTTGCTTATCTGTGAACTGCTTAGTGCAAGGCGCTTGATCTATCCTGTCATTCGCCTACTTCTCTTCTTTGCGCCAATAGTTAAGGCCCCTCCTGGTTATTAACAACATCGTCTCTTTAAAGCACAGCTCGTGCATGATGTAGTCATGCACCTTCCATCTCCTCAACTCATTTCTTAAAACCTTTCCTTCTTAGGTGTCCTTCTCCAACTCCATAGAAAATTATAGAAGCAATATCTCTCTCGACTTCAGCGAATACAAAATCTTCAATTTCAGAAGTCATTTGAAAAAGGTCAGAGTTTACCTTGTCATCGACGGACACCGGAGCACACCATTGGGCTATTCTCCTGGTCTTGAATCTTCTTCCTGGAAGTCCATTAAAGAGAACTCTCCACGTTTGGTTGATTCCTCTTGGGATCTTTCGGAGAAATATGGAATCAAATACATCATCTGACTCTCCATCTGAATCAGAGTCTGAATAGCATGTGGTTATAAAGCTATGGTCTTCGTCCTCCTCTTGCATCTGTTCAGCAGTTGAAGGAATGTCAGTACTAGGCCTCTCCTCAGCAAGCGGACCCTCAGCTCCACCATCAGAAATGCTAGCCTCCTGCTCAGCATTCAATCCTGACCCAGAGCTTCCACCAATCACAACTCTCTGAGGCCATCCCTCAGCAAGTTGTTGAAAATCGGAATGCTGTCTTAATTCAGATTGAGCACTACTGCTACCACCATGCACAACAGTAGATTCCCTAATGAAAACCCCTCCTTGGCATTGAGGACGCTCAGGAGTGTCAAACACTCTTGTCCTCAGAAATTTGCTAAAGTCCTTATCGGACATAGCATCCTTATCCAACAGAGTGGTGGGAACTTCTAAAGTTTGCTTCCCTTTATGTAACTTACCAGCCTCCCTAGCTGCATGCTCTTCAGCAGCGTTCTTCGCCTGCTCAAAATTCCTATCTCTCACCTCAAAGGTTATCCTCTCCATCTCCTTCATGTATTCCCTCCTCTCCTGCTCCTTCTTGTTTCTCTTCCTCTTTCTAGCATTCTCCCTTATAACTTTTAAGCATTTAGAGAGTGGTTGAGCCAAGAGTGGACTTATCTTCTCCGGTTCCTCAGCAGATAAGATTTTTTCAGAGGCTTTGATAAGTTTCCTTCTCTTCTTCTTCTTCTCAGGTGTAGCAGCATGTGATCTCATCCTCTTGGGTATCTCAGTAGGAAGCTAACCCAATCTCTCAGCATGAAGCTCTCCTAGCTTCTCAATATCGGCAAGGTCTTGAAAGCACCTTTCTGTCTCAACTGCCTTCCTTGCAGCAGCAATCTCTTCAGGAGTAAAAAGGATTGCATGCTCCAACAGTTGAGTGGCTAATGTTGCTGGATCAACATCATCTTCAGACGTGGGTTCTGTGGGGTCTACATTTGATTTGCCCTTTAGAACACGTGGGCAAGAATTATCCACAGGAGTCGGTCTCTTCTTGGTTTGCGGAATGTAATCAGTATAAGATAGTGGCTCACCCTTGTCGAGTTTGGATTTGTGGAAGTAAGTCTCAATAAATTTGTTGACCTTCAGCCCAAAGTTTACGTTGGACAAGAAGGTCCCCCCTCCTTAAATTTCACGTTCTTCTTTGCATGATCCAACCATCGCTCGAAGAAGAACTCAGCCCAATTCCCTTGAATGCCATCTAACAATGCCATTATCACGGCGTACTTTTTTGCAGAAAGTTCCGAGTATGACCCAGCGTCTGTTGGAAATTATTCCTGAATCTCCCTTAGGATCACATTGTAAAAGGTTTGTTGGATCAAACCTTACTAGATTGGTCGATCAAGTGCTGAATTCTAGTATAGTCTAGTATATCTTGTAATGTCCTATATAGGTCAAGCATTGAGTTGTAATAGACTAGTTTGCTAGGAGCTCTCCCTGCAGACACAGAAGACTATATGCTAGAAGAGGTGTGATAGCAGAATGCTAAAGATTTAGCATTTGCCAACACCTAGCAGATTGCTAAAGAGAGCAATCAGAAACCTAAAGAAGAAAAGGCTTACCTTTGCTGAGGCTTCAGCAGTCAGATACGTGACTAGCACAATGATAAAGACTTAGCATTTGCTAACATCCAGCAAAGCGCTAAAGATACTCATCTAGCAGATCGTGTTAAAAGAGCTTAGCAGAGCAAGACAGACAACACCGATCGCTATACCAATGTTCTGACAAACGTACATGCAAGGACAAGACTTTCCAGAAGCAGATCAAAAAGCATTGTACGATGCCAGAAAGCAAGTTGAAAAACGAACCACTCTCGGACAAAGAGACCGTTGTGTCTAACGGATATAAAGATTGAAAGTTTGAATCTTCGAGTATAAAAAGACAAGTCCAGAAGAGTGAGAAGCGCTGCTCATTCAATACTCTACATACTTTCAAGAGATTCCTAAGACAAAAGCGAAAAGTACAAGAGCAGTCAGTTGAAAAGCAAATATTCGAAACATATTCAAAGCCTTTCAACTAGCAGAGTGTCCCCATTGAATCACTGACACTCCATTGAAGAGATCCTTGATTCTACTCAAGATTCTTCAATCATTGGGATACCTTCCTTTACTGGAAGAATCCAACAGTCGAACACCTGAAAAGGTCTAGACTAAGACGGGCGTTTAGCCGCATCTGAAGAAAAGTTTGGAAGTAACTATAAAACTTCCAAAGTAGGAAAGGCAAGTTTTACGAAGGTGTGCCCTTGACTCTGCCAGACCTTACACCTGAGAAGTTCAGAATATCGGAGGATAGCTGTCAAGTAGCCAGGTCGAAAGCTCACTGCCTACTTAACGTCAAAGGCGAATCCTTGTACTCTATATACTTACTTAGTGAATTCTTAGCATTTCGGCTAAGGAGTGGACGTAGATCTATTTGGATCGAACCACTATAAACATCGTGTTCATTTACTGTCTTATTACGCACGAGACGTTAAACCTAGCAATCATGTTGCTAGTGTATAACTGTGAAGAAACCTTAATCTATTCCTGAGTTTAAATAATCTTCAAAGGAAAACATAAGTGTAAGTGACGATTAATCATTCTGTTGCATTTTGTGTTCTTGTTTAAGCACGATGACTCTGATATATCAGGACCAACAGCGTCGCACTGGAACATCTTGATCACAAGTTCAGCAAGGAGTCTGTAATCCTCCTGGAACTGATTGATTGGTGTTGCAACCTTCCAAGTGATCTCCTCCCTAGACTGTCTTTCTTCAAATCAAGCTTCTTCCACAGCTTCCACCTAGCCTCCATTTCGTCTGTTTTGGTGACTTTGTAGCTTGCGATATGTGGGCCTGAGTTGCAAAGCCCAAACTTCTTCGCAAGTACCTTAGCACTCACTGTTATGATTGTTCCAAAAAAAACAGAAGTCTTGAAAGACTTGAAATCTTTTGCTACAACCACCCTAGCATAGAACTCAGAGACCATGTGAGGTCGAAACCTCAGAGGTTCGGCAGACAAGTATTGGACCACCTTTTCCTTCACCAAGGTGTCCATCACCCAATTTGGAAAATTGGGAACAACAAGAGCCGTATAAAGAATATGGTCCTTCATGATCTGACTGGCTCTCTTCTGAGCATAGGAAAGACCAGATTGCTCCTTCTTCTTTGCTAGTGTTACCAGACGAGCGTACGAAATCACATCTTCGACCTCTTCCTTCTTAATAATCTGAGTAAAAGCGGGTGCATGCCTTTCGTGAAGCGGCATGGCATCAATAGGAGCTTGGTCTATCCTTAGGGTGCTCTTAGAGGGTGAATCAGACATTTGGGTACGAGTGGGGGATTCAGGGTTGAGAGAATTTGAGAGTTTGGATGCTTGAATGCTTAAAATTCTAGAGATTCAAAGTGCATAAGGTTTAGAAAATTTGATGAAGTGCGGTTTATGCACCTTATGAGTAATTGATTCGATGGTTCGAGAAATCACTGCTTCAAATCCAATTGATGGTTCAGGAATTCGGAGACGCTTTGTATGGTATCCCACGCCCCTATGGACATGAGTGCATGTGTCGTGTCATCTCCTGGTTTCTCGCCACCTGTTGCATGCATTAAATGCACCGTGTCCAACACATTTATTGAATTTGAAATTCAAAATATTCCCGCTTTGACTTTTTCGAGAAAGTCAGAGATTGTTGAGAGCTTGGACTCAACAATCAACTAGCAGTGGGATCCTTAGCAATCATATGAACTACTGAGAGCATGGACTCAGCATTCAAATTCTAGCAGCCACATATTGACTGCTGAGAGCTTGCACTCAGCAATCATTTTCTAGCAACTGTCTGTACCACTTATTGAATATTATAACTTAGCATTTTGATGAAATGCTGAGAGCTTGGAGTCAGCATTCAATCTCTGGCAAACGTCTGATCTTTTTGTTATAAAATCACACTACTTAGGAACTACTGAGAGCTTGGACTCAACATTCATTTACTTTTTGCTTAGCAACCGTATCTCAGCAACAAGATTCAGCACCTTAAAAAAACGTAAGCTGGGATACGTTTTTCTCCAGCTTTTCTGAAATAACCAGAAATCCAAGAAATCCAGAAAGAATGAGAGTGTGAACTCATTCGTCCACATCTTTTTCTAACTCCATGAGGCCCAACTTCAGACGTAGTTCTTTGAATCTGGCCTCAGCAAGCAGTTTGGTGAAGATGTCTGCAAGCTGATCTTCTGTGCATCTATATTGAATATCGATATCATTTTTCTCATGATGATCTCTTATAAAATGATGTCGAATATCGATGTGCTTTGTCCTGGAGTGATGAACAGGATTCTTCGTGATGCACCTAGCATTGTTGTTGTCGCAGTAGATTAGCAAGCATTCTGAAGGAATTTCATAATCTTGTAGTTGCTGCCGAATCCACAATACTTGAGCACAACAACTTGCGGCTACTACATATTCGGCTTCTGTTGTAGACATCGCCACCGAGTGTTGCTTCTTGCTAAACCAACTTATGAGCTTGTGTCCTAGGAATTGGCAGGTGCCACTCGTGTTTTTCCGATCGATCTTACATCCTCCAAAGTCTGAGTCTGAATATCTGATGAGTGCTAGCCCATCAGACCTTGGATACCAAATTCCTGGACCTTCTGTACACTTGAGGTATCGGATTATCCGCTTAGCAGTCTCCATATGCAACTTTTTGGGATTTGCTTGATATCTCGCGCAAACTCCTACAGCATAGGAAATATCTGGCCTGCTAGTCGTTAGATAAAGCAAAGAACCGATAATACCTCTAAAAAGCGTTGGATTCACAACTTCCCTTCCTTCATCAAGGGCAATTTGGCAGCTCATGCTCATAGGAATCCTTAAGCTCTTTGTCTTTTCTGGGCAATATTTAGCAATGAGATCTCTTGTATATTTCCTCTGATGTATGAAGATCTCTTCACTTGATTGCTGAACTTGGAGTCCGAGAAAGTAAGACATCTTTCCCATCATACTCATCTGGAAGTTACTCTACATTAGCTCAGAAAACTTGTCACACAAGGTAAGATTCTTAGAGCCAAAAATAATGTCATCGACATATATTTGCACAAGTAATATACTTCCTTCATCCTTAATTCGAAAGAGAGTTTGATCAATCTTTCCTTTCTTGAAACCATTGTCCAGCAGAAACTTGGACAAAGTTGCATACCATGCCCGTGGTGCCTGCTTCAAACCATATAAGGCTTTCCTGAGCCTATAGATTAGGTTTCCTTGTTCGAAGCCCAGTGGTTGCTCAACATATACCTCTTCCTTAAGCTCACCGTTAAGAAAAGAACATTTTCACGTCCATATACAAAACTGAAAATTCATTATGAGTAGCATATGCGAGAAATAACCTTATTTCTTTCAGTCGAGCTACTAGAGCAAATGTTTCATTATAATTGATTCCCTCGCATTGTCTGTATCCTTTGGCAACTAGACGTGCTTTATTTCTGATGACCACTCCTGATTCATCCTTCTTATTCTTGAAGACCCACTTCATTCCAATGACGCTTTGATGCTTGGGTCTATCTACAAGATCCCAGACTTGATTGCGCGTGAATTCAGCTAGCTCCTCCTGTATAGCATTCACCCAATCTATAGATTGTAATGCATCTTTAATCTTTATAGGTTCTTCATGTGATATGTAGCATGCTAGCATTGCATTTCCTTGTCTCGTCCTTATTGGATCGTTGATGGTGTCAATCATAGCATCTAGAGGATGATCACGTAGCCATCTTAGTTTTGGGTTGCTGGGTGCTGGGGTTTCAATGCTTGCATCGTCAGCTGGATTGTTGTCTGCTAGATCATTTTCCTCAGCAATCACCTGAGGTTCAGCATTTTGTATCTCAACATTCTAAATCTCAGCATCTTAAATCTCAGCATTCTGAATCTTAGCATCTTGAATCTCAGCATTCTCCTGAGGTTCAATATTTTTATCCAAATGCTCAGCATCGTCCTTGGCAATGTCCTCAGCAGCGCCCAATCCTTCTTCAGCATCCTGTGCTGGATTTGGGATTTCTTCATCATCTTCATCGATTGATCCCATATTTTCCAAATTATCATTAAGATAAATTTGTTTGGAGGCCTCAGCATGATCGTTAGCATCACTGGCCGGTTCAGTAGTTTGGTCACCTACTGAGTGCGTCTGTGTTGGATTACAATCATTCATTGACTTAGTCGAATCAATCTGCATATTTTTTTGAAAGAATTCAAGCTAGGTTGACCATGGACATCAGTAATCTCACGATTGTCTTCCTTTTGCTCTCTTATAATCCTGCGCACTAAAGTAGACTCATCAAAAATAACATTGCATGTTATTTCAACAACTTGAGTCGTCTTGTTTAACAATCTATAACCTTTGTGAGAAGGATTTCCATATCCAAGGAACACACCTTCATCAGACTTAGGCGAGAAAGTGTTAAGCTTCAACTTCCCGTTGTTATGAATATAACATGTCAAACCAAAAGCACAAAGATGAGTTAGAGAAGGCTTACGACCATTATACACTTCGCATGGAGTTTTGTTGAATCTTCCATTGATCGCGCTCCTGTTTTGACTGTAGCAGGCAGTCATGTCTTCTTTGCTATTTTGCTCCTTTAGGTTCAGCTCTGGTAGGATGAGTTTTACTTCATCCTTTGTCCTTAGCAGTCTGACCCACGTAAACCTGGTGAAATCATCAACAACCACAAGAGTGTAAATCTTTTTACTTGCAGTGGCTGCAGTGACTAGGCCAAATAGATCCATGTGCAATAGCTCAAGGATTCACTCAGAAGTAGCCTTCTCTGGATTTGTTTTGAAGGATGTCTTCGTTTGCTTCCCTTGCTGGCAAGCTTTGCATATGCCTTACTTTCTAAAGGCCTCCTCAGGCAATCCCACGACAAGTTTGTGCTTGGCTAGGTAGTTGATGGTCTTGAAGTTCAAATGAGTCAACCTCTTGTGCCATAGCCAGTTTGTTTCTTCCTTGTTGAATGCTACGAAGCAGGAATGCTGTTGGCCGCTTTGCCAATCAACAATGTATAGGCCACCCTTGCGGATGCCTCTTAGCTTCACTTCACCTGTAGCATTGTCAAAAATTTCACACCCAGTGTTAATGAAAGAAACATTGTTCCCATTTTCGCTCAGTTGACTGATGCTCAGCAGATTGTGTTTGAGGTTGGAGACGAGAGCAACGTTGATGATCCTTATTCCATTTTTCTCGATGCATCCTCTCCCAATCACTCTTCCTTTGCTATTATCACCAAACATGACTGTTGGGCCATGAACTCTTTGAAGTTCTGAAAATAATTTTTCTTGCCCCGTCATGTGTGCTGAGCAGCCACTATCTAGGATCCACTCATTTGACATGCTTGATGTCTTAGCTCTTGGACCCTGTTCCTGCAAAAAATCAACAAGTTTGTTTAGGTACCCGCTTAGCATAGGGTACTACAGGATTAGCATGGGTCTTGGTTCCTTTTGGAACCCACATCTTAGTGATCTTCAAGATTTTCTTCTTGACATCACTTTTATCAACCTTCTCCGCCTTAGTTGAATAAACAAGTTTTGCATAATTTGAACGAGGTGGAATGGTGTGCTTAGCCGTCCTAGTCCTTTTAAAAGGAATACGATTGGACTCAGGCCTCACATAGGTGTTCCTCCTATGTGGTGTGAACAGCTGATACGGTAGTCTTACAGCATGATATTCAACCTGCTTCCCCCTATTGAAGGTAAGATTTGTTGTTTTAGCATTGGATGCACAATGCTCAGCATTCATCCTAGACATTGCTGAGTGTGGCTTAGCATGCATTCTCTGGGTCCTCTCCTGAGATCCAGGAGATGCATTCTTTTTTACGTCATTCATTCTGCTTAGCATTTGATGACTCAGCAGTTGTTTTCTCCTTACCTTTTTCTTTAGCATTGAATTTTCCAGCATAAATGAATGTAATCCTCTTCTGCTTAGAAGATTCAACATTTCCAATGAAATCCTTGTTAGGAAGATATTCCTAGATTTATGTTATAAATCTCCCTTGTAGATCAAATTGTAAAGGTTTTGTTGAATCAAAGTCTTAGTTAGTTTTGGTCAATCATTGCTGAAATCTAGATAGTTTAGCAATTCTCTGTAATGTCATGTTTAGGAAATTTTTCGAGTTGTAATAGATTACAAGTACTTGTGGAAGATTGTTGAAGGATTCAGCAATTGAAACGAAGACTTTGGAAATTCTGGATGCTAGGAACATTCTCAGCAGTCAAGCCGACTGCTAGAGAAGTCAGCAGACAGAAATGACTGCTAAGGAGGTAGCAGTCAAGTGCTGAGAAGAAATGATTGCTAGGACAGTCGGAAGAAAAGAGATAGCAGAATGTTGATGGAGTCAGCATTCACTATTCTCTCAGAAGATTGCTAGAAATAATAGCAATAAAGAATCAAGACCCAAGTGTTGAATACGCAATTGCTGAGGAGTCAGCAATTGTATACAAAGCAGATTGCTAGAAGAGCTCAGCAATCAAAAGGTCGAAGTATTTAGCAGTGTATTCCTAGAATTCTCCGAGAGAATGCTAAGCAAGAGACATTCAGCAAACAATTGCTAATACTACCATTCTGACAAAAGGTACAATCAAGGACGAATTGCCTTCCCGATGTAGGTAAAAAGACATTGTACCACACCGAAAATGACGACAAAGCAAGTAGCTCTTTTGGACAAAGGAGACATTGTGTCTAACGGGTCTGGAGATTCAAAGTTCGAATCTCCAGATATAAAAGAGAAGTCCAAAATAGAGAGAACTACTACTACTGCTCAAACAACTCGTGAAAGACAAGTATTGTGAGAAAGCAAACAAAAAGCAAAAGAGTAGTCGGTTGAGAGCTCATTAAAGAGACAAGGAGAATCTCAAAGCTCTCAACAGCAAGTGTCAAACATTGAATATCTGACACTGCATTCAAGAGGATTCCTTAACTTTATTAAGGATCATTCATTGGGATAACTTCCATCCTAGGAAGCATCCAGCAGTCACATCTCTGAAAAGAGATTGACTAAGACGGGCTATTTCCAAAACCCCCAGGAGAGTTCAGAAGGAACTATAAAGCTTCCATTGTAGCAAGGTCAAGTTTTACAAAGGTGCGTCATTGACTTTACCGCAGCTACCGACCGAAAGATCCAAATAACGGAAGATAGCTTTGTAGTGGCTGGATCGAAAGCTCACCACCTGGTACAAGAGATAGGCGAATCCTTGTACTTGAATATATCTTTTTAGTGAATTCCCAGTGTTCGACTGAGGAGTGGACGTAGATCTTTGAAGATCGAACCACTATAAACCTTGTGTTCTTGTTACTGTTTTTTGTCTCTGCTTGTTGTTTTAAAATCTAGCAACCTCAAGTAGATAGAGTGTATCTGAAACAAACGTAACACACCTACCTTGAGCTAAAACATTTTTGAAAGAGACTAAGTGCAAGATATCTTAATCATTCCGCTGCATTTGTTAAGTTAGTCTTCTGCTGCTTTAACAACGACTCTGATCAGGGACAAAACCTGCTTAGAGGTTTTTCCCACGACTTCAACACATCCAAGCCCCACTCCAGATCTATCAGAATGATTTCTCTGTTGGCTAACAATGGAATTTAGAACTGCCTTGCTTGTTGTGTAAGCACAAATGCAATCCTCATTAGTTTTATTCTTCAGAACTAGATTCTCCATTTCAATATTTTGAAAGTTTTCAGCAAGTTTGGAGTAATCAGCTTTGAGATTTAAAAATTCCTCACCATCAGACCTTAGTCTTTCGACTTCCTCGGTCAGAGATATAACTTTGGTTTTCAGTGAGGTGTTTTCTTCCACAATAGCATCTTTCAAAGCGTACATTTTTTAAAATTCTAATGAAAGCTTATTGAGATAATCATCCTCGGAATCTAAAGAAGAAGAATCCTCCGATTGATGCATGATTGCTGAATTTGAAATGCTAATAGGGTTTACCTCCTGAGCATCGACTGCTAGAGCCGACTAAGCAATTCGCTCATCTTCAGCATCGAGATTATCAACGATATTCGCCATTAGGACCAGCATGGCATCTTCATCATCCCCTTTTGAGAAGTAATATTCCTCTTCATTGTCAGGAATATCGGGCACTTATGTCCTGGTCAACAGTGCTCTGGTGACTGCTCTGACTGCTCTCCTCTCAAACCTTTGTTTGAGATGATCTCTTTCTTCTTTGCTCACCCTAGGACATTCGTGCTTTAGGTGGTCTGGGTAGTTGCATTCAAAGCACTTCCTTGGCTTCCTTTTTGCTGGTCAAAAGGATGGTGTGAGCTTAGCTTCTTTAGCTTCCTTTTCTGCTTTTGCTTCCATCATGAGCTTTTGAAGCTTTCTCATTTGCTCTTCAAGCTCACTGATTTTGAGATCTTCTTGTTGTGAGCTTGAGGTTGAAGCAACCTCCTTTGCTGGTGAAGCTGGTGCAGATCTTTCATTGTTGTGGAAGGGCTTCCTTGGCTTCCATCTTCCAGCATCTTTCTTAGCAAAGAATGCTAAGTCTTCCGAGTTTACAGCGCTTGTTGACAAAGTTTGAACCACAACTGCTTCGTTCTTTTTGGATTGTTGTATGATAAACTCGTGAGTTTTAAGTTGAGCGTATACCTCAGATGTAGTCATTTTGCTGAGGTCTCTCTCACTCAGGCTCGTCATTTTCACGAACCAATTGCTCATTGGAAAAAGTTTGGAAATGATTTTATTATTCATTCCTCCGTTGTCACATGTCTCTCCCAAGTTCCTGAGCTCTCCCACGATGGTATTGAATCTTTCTTCCATTACTTGAATGGTTTCACCTACATGCATTGAGAAAGATTCATATTTGTCAACGGCTACCTGGAGTTTATTTCTTTTCATTTGTTCTGTCTCATATGAAGATGCGCACACATAGTCCCACATCTCCTTAGCCGTGTCAAAGTTTAGAGCTTTTTCTGCCATCAACGGAGGCAGACAGTCGAGTATCAGCTTCTCTGCTAGATACTCTGACTGAGCTCTCTTCTTATCCTCTACCGTCCATTCATCGAATTTCTTCTCGACCATTTGTGGTTTCCCCTCATCAAGTGGGACGGCGAAGATATTGGCCTTCATTATCTTAATGGGCCCTTTAGCGAGGACGTCCACCATCTCCGGATGTATACTTTGAAGGTGCATGGTGGCTAGTTTTTACCATGAGTTGAATTTCTCCTTGTTATACTTTGGGAGCGTGTGATTCATCTTGGCAAGCTTGATGTTCCTGAGTTAAACAAAAGAACAGTGCAAGGAAGATACAGATCTGGTCAAAAGAGACTCAGAAGCAGTTAGTCTGTTAAGACCTCCTGCTATGATACCACTTGTTGGTCCCTGGTCAGAGTTTTGTTAAGCAGCGGAAGACTAATTAACAAATGCAGCGGAATATTTAAAGTTATCTTGCACTTAGTTCCTTTTCAAATGTTTAGCTTAAAGTTGGAGTTAAGATTGTTTCAGATATACACTAGCAACTTGAGGTTGCTAGGTTTTAAATCAATGGTAGACACAATAAAACAATAACAAAGACACATGATATATAGTGGTTCGATCCTTAAGATCTACATCCACTCCTCAGTCGAACACTGAGAATTTTCACTAAAAAGATATATGAAAGTACAAGGATTCACCGGTCACTTGTAGCAGGGGGTGAGCTTTCGAGCCAGCCACTACAAAGCTATCCTCCGTCACTTTATCTTTTGACAGTTGTGGCTAAGTCAATGGCGACACCTTCATAAAACTTATCCTCGCTGTAATAGAAGCTTTTAAGTTCCTTCCTGAACTCTTCTGTGTGTTTTTGGCAATAGACCGTCTTAGTCAATCTCCTTTTAGAGATGTGACTACTGGATGCTTTCTAGGATGGAAGTTATCCCAATGATTGATTCTGTAACAAAATCAAGGAATCTCTTCTTGAATGCAGTGTCAGATATTCAATGTGTGACACTTTTCTTGAGAGCTTGAAATTCTTCTTGTCTCTGTAACGTGCTCTCAACTGACTACTCTTTCGCTTTGCTTTGCTTGTAAAAGTTTTGTCTCAATAAATGTCTTTTTTTCAAATCGTAGAAGCAATTCTCTCTTCTCTTGTTTTGTAGTTCTTTTCTCTTGTTTAGACTTCTCTTTTCTATCTGAAGATTCAAACTTTTTAATCTCCAGACTCGTTAGACACAATGTTCTCTTTGTGCAATAGAGTTGCTACTTTTTCCGTCCTTTCCGGCTTGGAACAGTGCTTTTCACCTACTTTGGGAAAGCTATGCGTCCTTGGTTGTACTCTTTGTCAGATTGGGAGTCTTAGCAGAAGTTGCTGGATATTTCCTTGCTTAGCATTGTTTCGAAGAATGCTGGGAACATTCTACTAAGTTAATCGACCTTTTAACGGCTAAGATCTTCTAGCAGTCTGTCTTTGTATCCAACTACTGACACCTTAGCAGTTGCGTATTCAGCACTTTGAGTCTTGATTCCTGATTGCTACAACTTCTAGCAATCTCCTGAGTATTAGTGAATACTGTCTCCTTCAGCATTTTGCTATCTTTTTACTTCTGACTGCTAAGCAAGTATTCCCAGCAGTCGTTTCTTTCAGCATATGACTACCAACTCCTTAGCAGTCATTGTTCTCAGCACTTGACTACTACCTCCTTAGCAGTCATTTCTGTCTGCTGACGTCTCTAGCAGCCAACATCTTCCCGACTGCTAAGAACACTCCTAGCATCCAGAATCTTCCGAAGTTGCTTGGAATCTAATTTCCTTCGATTCAATTGTTGAATCTTTCTGCAATCTTCCACAAGCACTTCTAATCTATTACAACTCGATATATAGCCTAAACAGGATTTTACAAATGAGTTGCTAGACTATTCTAGACTTCAACAATGATCCACCAAAATAACTAAGGCTTTGATTCAACAAAACCTTTACAATTTGATCTAAATGGAAGTTTTACAACATAAATCCAAGAATAATTCCCAACACAGCTGATGGCGTTTCTTGTCTTCAAGTGTTCATTCTTCCAGTGGTTTATCTATCATTTCGACACCACGTGGACCATCTGCTCCTGCGAGCTGGAGTTTAGGCTTCTTGATCTTCAGGGGCCATTTTTCAAAACTTCATCCATCTATGGATGTTGTGCTCTTAGTTGAATGAGACATCTCTTCTTCCATACTTCAAACTTCTCCGGGTTGTACTTGGGAAGGTTTGGATAACTCATCATTATCTTGAGATAACCTGCTCGCTAAACACACTTAACAAACAATTAAGAGTGCAATGAAGTACGGATCCGATCTTAAGTAACTCAAAATAGGACAGTCTAGAAAGACCGACCTGCTCTGATACCTTTTGTTGGTCCCAGATCAGAGTACGTATGATATGCACCGAAAGTATAAAGACAATTGTTCGCACTCTTCAACGCTGGCAGTTCAGATTCAACTTCACTCAGTTTTTAAGTAACAGTGTTAAAAACGACAATTTGTATTAGCAAGCAGATTAGATTACCAGTTTACAGTTATGAGCAGTCAACAGTTATACACTTCAACACTTTCAGAGAAGTGTTGTAGGTTTCAAAATACAAGTGAAAACTTTATAATGCGTATAGTAAGTAAAACTATAAATGAGGCAGGATATTTATAGTGGTTCGGAGCCTTAAAGTCCTACGTCCATTCTTTGGAATTTAATTCAGTAATTCACTAAGTAATGAAAATGCAATCCTCACGATCTATAGCCAAATGTTGTAGAGACCACCGTCCACAGCATAATGGATCACTCGACTAGGTTGTTGTTCTTCACTCCTTCTTCAGTTCCTTGAAGCCAGGTACCACCTCGAAATCTCCTCAGAACTGGAAGTCGTCGAAAATGGATTGAGGACAAACCTCCCTTCTCCTTCTCCGGTGGGTGGATGGTTCAGTTCTTCCCAGAACCTATGTTGGTTGGCAGTTGCCCGTAATAACCTTATTTTCCTTAGAAAATCAAGTTGTTGTATTCTCACTTGAAAAGTAAGAACACCAAGAGAGTAGATTAAGTCGAAGGACTTAATCCTCGTGTACACAAGGTCACACGATGAATCTCGGAAGATTCCTTAAGCAATAATGCCTCGTATTCAATAAATGAACCATGGAAATAATGTCGTTTGGTTGAGAGCTTTCAACGTGTTAGACATTTAAATTTGGCAGAGTAACGACAAGATTTGCAAGTGCTCGACTGGATTTGTGCGTGCGTGTTTTTTCTCTGATCCTCCTTCTATTTATAGATGGAGATTTGAAAATAGCCGGTAGAGACATTTTGGAGGATGTCCAATCAGTGTCCATCCTTCTCTGTAAAGTAGACCTGCTCATCAGGCTTTTCTGAAACACTGCTATGCTTTTTGTAGGGCAGTTTGTACTTGATGTATCAGAAGCCAAACAAAGTTGTACGTCAGTCGTAAGTGAGTGTTTCTTCGTCTCTTATCATTGACTTCTTTAATGTTCTTTTATGACAGATCAGCATCTTGCTATTCACGTATTTCTTTGACGTGAAACTGTCCTGATTTGAAACTGTGAGCGCCTCTCGACAGTTTGTTTATGAAAATTGTGTCCACAGTTTTCTTTGATATACAATCCTTGACAGTTGAAAGACTGTCTGCACAGTATTTCGCGTCTGTTACTCTGCTCAGTTTTTCTTGTCCTTTATCATTGACAGTTTTCTCGTCTGGACGGCTTCTTCTTCAAAAACTGTTCCACAGTTTTTGACAGTTCTCTTCTCATAGACTATTACAACTCGATCATCTTATACAAGGATTACATGAGGTTATAAATCTAAGGCCTAGACTTTGGTATACAGGTTTGACACATCAATAACATCAATTTTAAAGGTGGGATTTCTACATCAACACCTAACAGAATGTCACCATCCTATACTGGATGTTGTTACCTAGTTCTGGTACCAGACAATCATACACAAACTCCTATCGCCCAAGATACAGATATACAAGCCCCACTAGAGCCTTTCACTGCAACTCAAAGTGATACACAATCGGTGTATACTTCTGTAACTTCATTTAGGTTTAGGATCTCATTAAGCCATCAAGATCCAAATTTCTTTAATGTCAGATAAAGGAATCGATCTTAACTTAGGTCTTTATCAATGCGTAGCCCCGCACTAGCATACCAAGCAATCAAATATAAGACGCTTATTACCGCGTATGCTACAACCTACACCAACAGTCTATCTTGGGACGGTCTCAACTGTGATAACCATTTATATCTCGCTAGTTCAGACGATCCATACGATCTTCTATGATCTACTATACACCGTATGATCTTCCTATCGACGATATAAGAGGATAAGAGCATTTGCGACAGATGTTTGTTAATTTAGACAGGAGATGAATGATAACTGTAGAAACAGTAGCAAATAAATTTGTAAAACCCTAAGGT
>JAPKLW010002563.1:57902-71348 GCA_026898455.1 Plectranthus barbatus
AAATGCATAAAAGAAAGGAAAAACAAAGCGATAAGTGAGTAGAAAAATGAGCTTATCAATGAACATACAACATTTATGATTCCCAGTATATTAACCAATCGACATTTTACATAATATACCAATCATAATGCTTTTAGTATATAAATCCATCAGAAGCTCTCTAAGTGAACATGCCTCGTTTCTTGGCATGTCACTTTGAGCAATGAGCCTTGTTGGTTTGTAGAATAAGACTACAACGGAAGAAGGTATCTTCTGATATCTTCTGCTCCTTCAACAACCTTTTTGCCCTACTCACGCTAAAAATTCTGATGACTTCTGCACCTCCCATAATTCTTTTCCCCCTATTTGACAGCACCCAAAAAGGGTGGTGAGGTTATGTCTGGTGGCTTGGGCTCTATCGCCATTTTTCCAAATCTAAGGAAAGTTTTAGTTGAATATGAAGTATAAATTTTGAAGAAAGGGTTCAACAATGGAGAAAGGAGAAGAAGTGTTTCACAAAGGATACAGATGAACCCTATTTATAGCAGAGATAAAAGTCATTTAAAGAGCAAGGTGTACTGTATGACCTTTCGGTTTCTTGATATTCGACGACAATTGGGATACATTGCCTCACGATGCGTGTCTTGAGATTTGACTGGAGCGATATGGGAAGAGATGTTATCCACGTGTCAAACCTTGATTCATCGATGTAAGATACGCATTAATAGCATTGTAACTGATGCAATCGCCTTTGGAATTCAAAATCCCGCCTTTCGAACTTCCAAACTGATTGAGAGTCGGTTTCTAAGCTGAGAGTTGGAACTCAGTTTAATTCTGTATTCGTCCTTCAGAAATTTCTAAGTGTCAAAACCAAAACTTGGTTTTCTTCAGCAAGTTAGTTTGAGACTTAGTGGGAATAAGTTTCGACTTCTTTAGATGCCTTAGGAAAATATTCCTTTTGTTCTTGGCTGTGTGAAGAGCTTCATATTGAGTTTCGTAGACACCATTTTAAGAAGTTTTCTTCAAAGATTAAATAAGTATGAAGTCTTCATGATGAGTGACACACCAAGTTTATAAAACTGAGTGTTGGAACTTAGTTTTAATCTGCAGCCGATCTTCCTTTAAGTTCATGAGCAAAACTGAGAGCTCGAACTCAGTTTTATTCAACATCACTCTTCTTCAATAAGAATTTCATTGATCTCCAATAGACCAAGTTTGATGCAAAACTCCTTGAATCTGGTCTTTGGGAGTGGTTTTGTGAAGATGTCCGCTAGTTGATCTTCAGTTCGGATGAACTCTACGGGCACATCTTTCTTTTTTGACTTGATCTCTGATGAAGTGATTTCTTATATCGATGTGCTTGGTTTTGGAATGATGAATTGGGTTCTTTGTGATGCACATTGCACTGCTATTATCGCAATAGATATGCACACACCTAGTTTTGACATCATAGTCGAGCAGTTGTTGCTTGATCCAAAGAACTTGAGCACAACAGCTTGCGGCAGCAACATACTCAGCTTTGGTTGTAGACGTGGTGATTGAATGCTGCTTCTTGCTGAACCAACTTACAAGTTTGTGTCCTAGGAACTGACACGTTCTACTTGTGCTCTTTCTATCGATTCTGCATCCTCCAAAATCTGAATCTGAGTAAGCATTGAGAGTAAGCTCGTCAGATTTTGGATACCAAATATCTAGTGACTCTGTCCCTTTGAGGTATTTGACTATTCTTCTGCCAACCTCCATGTGCGACTTCTTCGGATTGTTTTGAAACCTTGGACATACTCCAACTGAGTAGGAGATATTTGACCTACTTGCAGTTAAGTATAGGAGTGACCTAATAATGCCTCTGTACGTAGTTGGGTTTATTGTTTTGCCTTCTTCATCAAGATTGATTTGAGCACTCAGGCTCATCGGAATCCTCAAGGGCTTGGTCTTCTCCGGACAAAACTTGTTGATCAAGTCCTTGGTATACTTCTTCGGTTGATGAAGCTTCCTCTTTCGGACTGAATGACTTGAAGACCCAAAAAGTAAGTCAGTGTGCCCATCATGCTCATCTGAAAGTTGCTTTGCATAAGTTGGGCAAACTTTTCGCACATCTTCAAGTTTCTGCATCCGAATATAATATCATCGACGTAGATCTGCGCTAGAATGATGTCTAATCCATCCTTTATTCGAAACAGCGTTGTTCAATTATTCCTTTCGGGAAATCATTCTTGAGGAGAAACTGAGACAACGTCTCTTACCAAGCTCTGGGTGCTTGCTTTAACCCATAGAGAGTCTTCCTCAGTTTGTAAACTTGATTTCCTTCTTCAAAGCTAGGGGTTGTTCCACATATATTTTTTCTTTGAGCTCCCCATTCAGAAAGGCACTCTTCGCATCCATTTGGAAACTGTGAAGTTGTTGTGGGCGGCATAAGCAAGGAATAAACTAATAGCTTCAAGTCTGACTACCGCAGCAAAAGTCTCATCGAAGTCGATCCCTTCACATTTAGCATGTCCTTTTGCTACCAGCCTTGCTTTATTCCTTACTATATTCCTTGTCTCGGCTCTCTTGTTCTTGAAGACCCATTTGGTGCCAATAGCTGACTGATGATTCGGTCGATCCACCAAGTACCAAACTTCATTCCTTTTGAACTCAGCAAGCTCCTCTTGCATAGCGTTGATCCAGTCAGTTGACTTCAAAGCATCTCCGATCTTCGTAGGTTCTGAAACCTAAGAGATAAAAATAAGTAAGCAATGTGCTTCTTTGTCTCATGCGAATTGAGTTGTAAACACTGTCAAGCACGGCTTCCTCGGGATAGTTTCTCAACCATTTCAGCCTCTGGAGCTGGGTAACTTCAACAGGTTGAACGAATGCTCAAGGATACTCAGTACCGTCTGCTATTAATACTAGAACTTGAACTAAGTCACCTTGACTGGAGTCTTCTTCTCCAGTGATAACTTACAAAGCCTGCGTTCCTTGGTCTTCTTGACACACGACTGGTTGGACTTCTTCAGGACGAGCATCTTCATCGTCTGGTAAGTCAGTTTGATTTGGCAACTATTGGTCCCTGATCAGAGTCGTGTTAAGCAGCGAAAGACTATTTAACAAATGCAGCGGAATGTCAAGTTATCTTGCACTTAGTTCCTTTTCAAAAATTTAGCTTAAAGTTGGAGTTAAGATTGTTTCAGATATACACTAGCAACTTGAGGATGCTAAGTTTTAAATCAATGGTTGAAACAATAAAATAGTAACAAGGAACAGTAACAAAGACACTTGATTTATAGTGGTTCGATCCTTAAGATCTACGTCCACTCCTCAGTTAAACACTGAGAATTTCCACTAAAAGATATATGAAAGTACAAGGATTCGCCGGTCACTTGTAGCAGGTGGTGAGCTTTCGAGCCAGCCACTACAAAGCTATCCTCCATCACTTTATCTTTTGATAGCTGCGGTTAAGTCAAGGGAGACACCTTCGTAAAACTTATCCTCGCTGTAATGGAAGCTTTTAAGTTCCTTCCTGAACTCTTCTGTGGGTTTTTGGCAACAGCCCGTCTTAGTCAATCTTTTTTTAAAGATGTAACTGCTAGATGCTTTCTAGGATGGAATTTATCCCAATGATTGATTTTTGAACAAAGTCAAGGAATCTCTTCTTTAATGCAGTGTCAGATATTCAATGTGTGACACTTTTGTTTGTTGAGAGCTTGAAATTCTTCTTGTCTCTTTAACGTGCTCTCAACTGACTACTCATTTGCTTTGCTTTGCTTGTAAAAGTTATCTCTTGTAGAAGCAGTTATTAGTTGTAGTAGTAGTAGTAGTCCTTCTCTCTTGTTTGGACTTCTCTTTTATATTTGGAGATTCAAACTTTGAATCTCCAGACCTGTTAGACACAACGTTCTCTTTGTCCAATAGAGCTACCTGCTTTTTCTGTCCCTTCCGGCTTGGTACAGTGCTTTTTCACCTACTTCAGGAAAACTATTTGTCCTTGGTTGTACCATTTGTCAGAACGGGAATCTTAGCAGACGTTGTTTGATATTTCCTTGCTTAGCATTCTTTCTGAAAACGCTGGAAAAATTCTGCTATGTCCTTAGACCTTTTGACTGCTGAGATCTTCTAACAGTCTTCCTTTGTAACCAACTGCTGACACATCAGCATTTGCGTATTCAGCACTTTGAGTCTTGATTCCTGATTGCTACAACTTCTAGCAATCTTCTAAATATTAGTGAATGTTGCCCCCTTCAGCATTCTGCTATCTTTATACTTTTGACTGCTGATCAAGTATTCTTAGTAGTCGTTTCCTTCAGCATATGACTACCAACTCCTTAGCAATCATTCTTCTCAGCACTTGACTACTTCCTCCTTAGCAGTTATTTTTGTCTGCTGACGTCTCTAGCAGCCAACATCTTCCTGACCGTTGAGAACGCTCCTAGCATCCAGAATATTCCGAAGTTGCTTGGAATCTGATTTCCTTCGTTTCAATTGCTAAATCCTTCAGCAATCTTCCACAAGCACTTCTAATATATTACAACTCGATATATAGCCTAAACAAGACTTTACAAATAAGTTGCTAGACTATTCTAGACTTCAGCAATGATCCACCAACATAACTAAGGCTTTGATTCAACAAAACCTTTACAATTTGATCTAAAGGGAGATTTACATCATAAATCCAAGAATAATTCCCAACAATTTCCCCCTTTTTGGTGCGATCAAAGCCTACTAGCAATTGTTGAATCTAAGAATAAAAAAATTTTGAGTTTACAAGAAATTCTAATACAAGTATCAAATCTAGTCTAGTCATCTTACTCAGAATTTAACCAACTTAATCCTAGCAAAGATTGGTTTCAATAAATTCCACCTTAACAAAAGCTGGGAAATAATCTCGATTAAGCACAAGTAAATGCTCCTAAGGAATATGCTAGAGAAACTAGCACCCAATCAAACAGCAAGCATTTACAACCAATCAAAAGACAGATAACTCAGCACACATATTCATACGAAAATCCACATGCAATTTTGTTGAATACACAAATGGTGTATATCAACTAAGACACGCAAAAAGTCATTAATGTACAATGAGTAGTTGTCTCATTCTGATTCAGTTTCATATATGATTTGAGAGTTACAATGAACTGAAAAAGCAAAAAGTTTACAAAAAAACTTGCTAACATATTCAAATTCAGCTTCTGGAATCAGAAGTTGGCTTCTTATCAAATTCATCAAATTTGCCCTACGTCATCTGCACAAATTTGTCATAATATGCCTTGTTTGCCTCTCTCTCAGCAGCCTCCCTCTCTAACTTTTTAGCAAGCTTTTCATTTTTCATCTCAAGCTTCATGAGTTTAATTTCTATCTCCTTTTTCTTCAACTCTTCCTCAGCTACCCTTCGCTCTTCTTCCTTAGCAGTGATCTCCTCTTCTTCTTCTTTCCTCCTAGCAGCCTCAGCAATTCTTCTTTCTTCCCCCTCTTTGATCGCAGCCAAAAAGGTTGAAGAGAAAGAATTCACACATGACACCAACTGCTGCTGGGATTCTGCTACTTCTGCCTTTATAGCCTCCATGTCGTGCTTTCCTCCAAACACTTCTCCTCTTACATCCGCCACGTCCTTCCTCACATCAGCTACTTCCACAGCCACTTTAAGAAGAATGAAATGGACACCAGCATCAACATAGGAGTGAAAATCACTTGAACTTATATGTGCCACTTGTTGGTCCCTGATCAGAGTCGTGTTAAGCAACGGAAGACTATTTAACAAATGCAGCAGAATGTCAAGTTATCTTGCACTTAGTTCCTTTTAAAAATCTTAGCTTAAAGTTGGAGTTAAGATTGTTTCAGATATACACTAGCAACTGGAGGATGCTAGGTTTTAAATCAATGGTAGAAACAATAAAACAGTAACAAGGAACAATAACAAAGACACAGGATTTATAGTGGTTCGATCCTCAAGATCTACGTCCACTCCTCAGTCAAACACTGAGAATTTCCACTAAAAGATATATGAATGTACAAGGATTCGCCGGTGTTGGGAAATTATTCCTGAATCTCCCTTAGGACTATATTGTAAAAGGTTTTGTTGGATCAAACCTTAGTAGATGGTCGATCATTGCTGAACTTTAGCATAGTCTAGCAACTCTTGTAATGTCATGTATATGGTGAATGTTGGGTTGTAATAGAATAGGTTGCTAGAAGCACTTCTAGCAAACACCAGAAAATGCTAAAGAAGAAGAAGGCTAGTGGTAGCAGTTTGCTGAGGAATCAGCATTTGCTAACACATTGCAGATTGCTAAAGGCATTAGCAATCCGAAGTCAAAGGAATCCAAAGAGCAACTGCTACGCAGACAGCAGTCCATCTTGAAGAGTGCTAAAGAACTAGCAAACCGTTCCAGAGAAGCTCAGCAAAGCAAAACGACTGTTGCACCATCGTTCTGATCAATCAATGCGCAAGGACTAGACTTGTCAGAAGTAGGTCGGAAAGCCTGTACGAAGTCTTAAAAAGTTGGTGGAAGTCTATCCACTTTTGGACGAAAGATCCGTTGTGTCTAACGGACATGGAGATTCAAGTTTTGAATCTCTAGGTATAAAAGACAAGTCAAAAAGGGGGAAAAGTGTTGGGAAATTTGGCTAAGTTTCCTTTCCCCAGTAGCTACTTGTTTAGAATCTAGTTTTGGTGTTTTGGTGGATCAAATCCAAAGTCCTACCAGCGTCAGTTTGTCTCTAGAATAGCTCTAGTCTCAAATGTAAAGTCCTGTTTAGGTCTTTTGTGTTGTAAGTCGCAGCTGATCAAGACTCATGCTGGCTACTGTTCACCAGCATGAGATGTACTTACCAGTTGAGAGAAGTCTCACCAGCAAGCGACTGACAAGACTCGTGCTGACACTGTTCATCAGCATGAGAAAGAGCTCACGACTGGCTACTGTTCACCAGTTGGGAAGGTTTTCATCAGCAGGCGGCTGACAAACCTTACCAGCAGAATACGTGTTCTCACTGACACTATTCACCAGCGGTGAAGTCACCAGTCATGGGAGATTCCAAGAGTTAACATCCAGACAAATTGGTAGACTTAGATTGTGCCAACGCAAGTCACCAGCAGAGACTGCCAGCACAAGATCACCAGTATGTTCTGCCAGTCGGATGTTACCAGCAGAATTCAAGATTCGCTCTCCCAGAGTCTTAGAGACAAAAAGAAGATTCGTCTGAGGAATAAACTGACAAAGTATGACTTTAAGGGAGGATACCTTAAAGTCTATCAGTTCAAGACACCAGTTCCGATTCCTCGTACTGACGAATAGTGCCGTTCTGACATAAAGAGATCAATGTCAGATAAAGTGGACAAAAGCATGGCGCTTTCCGGAAATTCCTACCTGCCGCCGTCTGAAGGACATGCGAGGACAGAGACCTTTTCCGGATGTGTCCAAACGGCTAGAAGATTTGAATGGGATCCCGCGTCTATAAATACCTGGGATCCATCAACATTCAATACTCTTCTCTCTCGCTCAACTACCGAAAGTCTGAAACTTTATTGCAAGCAAGCAGAACACTTTCGAGGCCTTTCTAAAGGCTATCCGTGTGTTGAATTATCAAACACGAGACTTCAAGCTTCCAGCTTGTAAGTTATTGATCTCTTTGGTGCTCTTTCTCTTCCGAGGAAGTTCACAGCAGCTCTTGTGCCAGCCAGCACTCGAGTTATCACGGGCAGTTTGCCGTATTGAGAAGATACGTTCTTGGGAGAACTAAACACCCAAACTGCTGTGGAGGTTGAAGTGACGTGCTCGCACTCCACCAGCCGAGAAGAGAGTTGAAGAAGGAATCAAGACCGGGAGCGGTTGATCTAGCGAAGTGGTGGACAAGGGTCGCACCAGCTAGAGATAGATCGTAGGCAACTTGTACCTGATTACTCTATAGTGAATTTCCAGTGCTACGACTGGAGAGTGGACGTAGATCAGTTGATCGAACCACTATAAATCCTTTATCTTTTATCAGTTTTCTGCATTTCATACTGATTTAAAACCCAGCACCCAAGTGCTGGTGTATATCTGAAAACTGATATAACTGTGCATACAAGGCTAAAAATATTCTAAGTCTTGAGCTACCAGCTGACGAGCCAGTCGCCAGTCAGCTGAGTACGCAGAGTGCAAGTTGACTTACCAGCTGACAAGGTCCCAGTCAGCTGTGTAATCAGCAGAGTGCAAGAAACGATTAACCACATTTTCCGCTGCTAAGTTATACCCTGATAATCCAGGACCATCAAAAAGACTACTGCTTCACTCACTCTTTACTCACAAACTCATACTCAAGAGATTCCTCAGACAAACAAAATCGAAGCAGTCACGAGAGCATTAACAAGACAAGAAGAATCTTTAAAGCTCTCAACCACCGAGTGTGCCCCACATTCAAGATCTGACACTCTAGTGGTTCATTGAATCCTTTTTAAGGTTCAATCATTGGGATTCCTTCCGATCTTGGAGGCATCCAACAGTCATTTCTAACAAGATCTGACTCCGACGAGCATCTTGCCAAAAATAGATAAGTTCAGGAGAGAACTCTAAAATCTCCTATCACTATCAGCGAAAGTCAAGTTTTACAAAGGTGTCGCCCTTGACTTGACTGTAGCTGGGTCTGTCTAAGAATTGTGATGTAACGGAGGATAGTTGTGGAGTAGCCAGCTCGAAAGCTCATTGTCCTACTACATGGGAAAGACGATTCCTTGTATTTTGTATACTTTCTTAGTGAATTCTTAGCGTTTCAGCTAAGGAGTGGACGTAGACTTTTGATCGAACCACTATAAACTTGGTGTCGTTATCTTGTTTTACTGTTTTATTGCTTAAATATTGAACTGTGTTTTTAAACCTAGCAACAGAGTTGCTAGTGTATACTTATAAGAAAACCTAAGTCTAGTTGACCTAAATACTCTTTGAAAATAACTTAAAAGTGCAAGTGAACGATTAATTATTCCGCTGCAATTCGTGTGAGAGTTTTATCTTAATCACGAAGACTCTGATCTTAGGGACCAACAAGTGGTATCAGAGCAGGAGGTTGAAAAACCGACTGCTTCTGAGTCGCTTAAGACCTAGATCTTAGCTTTCCTTGCGTTGTTACTCTATTTTCTGTGTTTGTTTAGCTCAGGTGAAAGATAACAAGATGACCAATCACGATCTTCCCAAGTATAACAAGGAGAAGTTCGAGTCCTGGAAGACTTTGGCCATGATTCAACTCCAAAGTATCCATCCGGAGATGAGGGACGTGCTGGAGAAAGGGCAAATAGAAATCATGAAGGTCAATACCTCAATAGTCCCACCCGCTGAAGGTCAACCACGTCCGGAGATGGTACCAAAGCCGTATGGTGAATGGACGCTGGAAGACAAGAAAAGAGGTTAGCTGGAATATGTAGCAATGAAGCTAATCATTGACTGTCTACCCCCCTTGATGGCAGACAAAATTCTGGAAAAGAAGACAGCCAAAGAGATGTGGGATTATGTGTGCAAATGCTCTAAGGAGACTGAGCAGATGAAACGAAATAAACTCCAAGTGGTTGTGGATAAGTATGAGTCATTCTCAATGAATCTTGGAGAAACCATTCAATCCTTGGAAGATAGATTCAATACGATTGTGGGTGAGCTCAAAAATGAGGGCAAAACCTATGATAATGGGGAGATGAACAATAAAATAATATCTAAACTCTTCCCAAGAAGTTATTGGTTTGTTAAAATGACCAGCCTAAGTGAGAAAGATCTCAGTCAAATGTCGACTACTGAAGTGTTTTGACAGTTGAAAGCTCATGAGTTCATAATCCAGCAATCTAAGAAAAATGATGCTGCTATGGCACAGCCTACTGCATCAAATGCTGGAAACCATGAGGACTTGGCATACTTTGTCAAGAAGGATGGACACAAGTGGAAGTCACCCAGAAAGTCGTTCTATAATTAGGAGAGATTTACACCAGCATCACCAGCAAAAGAGACAGTTTCAACCTCAGGTTCCCAACCTGTTGATTTAAAGATCAGTGAGCTGGAAGAACAAATGAAGAAGCTCCAAAAGTTGATGACGGATACCAAAGCTGAGAAGGAAGCTAAAGAGGCTAAGGAAACATCAACATCTTCTTGCTCAACAGAGCGAAAGCCCAGGACCTGCTTCGAGTGTGGATCGCCAGATCACCTTAAACATGAGTGTCCAAGGGTCAGCAAAGAGGAAAGAGATCGCTTGAAGCAGCGCTTCGAGAAGTGTGTCGTCAAAGCTGTAACCAGAGCATTGCTGACGAGGACAGAGGTACCTGACATTCCAGATGATGATGAGGAGTACTACTATTCCTCGAAAGAAGAATATAATGAGGAAGCTCTGCTCGTCCTGATGGCAAATGTTGTCGAAGATCAATTTGTTGATGCTGATGCTGATGCTGAGCAGATGGTGAATCAGCTCTAGCCGCTGACGAAAATGAGGTACCAATTACCAACATTTCTAGCATTGTAGTCATGGATGAATCGGATGAATCTTTTCCAGATTCTGAAGAAGATTACTTGACGAAGCTTTCAATTGAATTCTCTAAGATGTATGAGATCAAAAATGCTATTATTGGTGAAAATGCCTCACTACAATTAAATGTTCAATCCTTGACCAAGGAAGTCAAAAGACTAAGGTCAGATAGTGAGGAACTCTTAAAACTAAAAGCAGATTTCTCTCAACTTTCAGAAAACTTTCAAAAATTAGAGAAAGAAAATCTTGCTTTGAAAAGTAAACCTAGAGAGGACTGAATTTGTACGTATACATCCAGCAAGGCAGTTCTCAATGCCATAAGACAGCAAAGACATCATAAAGATATGTCTGGCATTGGATGTGAATCTTCTAGAAAGATTCTGGATACTCATGCTAGCTCCTCTAAGCAGAAATCGTTCCTATTTGTTTCTGCTGGGAATATCGTTGCTGACAAAGGAAAAGGGAAAACTACTGCTGAATCTTCAAATGCTAAGCAGAAGAATAGATATAAGCAGAATGCATCTGTTAAGTCTCAGCAGAGGTTACAGCCAGAGTCTGTTAAGCATTCGTCTGCTAGATATCAGAAGATGCTCCAATCAGGATATGCTAAACATTCATCTGCTAGACCTCAGCAGAGGAACCAAAAGATGAATACTAAGCACGTATCTACTGGATCTCAGCAGATAATCCAAAGGACGAATGCTAGGTATATACCTGCTGGACCATAGCAGAGAAATTAGAGAGCTTATGCTAAATCATATTCTGCTACATCAAGGAATGCTGAGCGTTATGTTTCTAACGCAAAGATAGCAAACCCTACCTTTCCCAAGGGCAAGCAAGTTCATCATACTTCTGTAAGACCATCGTATCAGCAGAACACTCTACATAGGAGAAATTCCTATGTAAGGCCTGAGCCTAACTCATTTTCATTTCAAAGGGCAAGGACGGCTAAGCACACCACATCACCTAGGTCTAGCAATGTTAAGCATATCAAGCCTAACATCGAGAAGGTGGTGAAGGGTGAAATCAAGAAGAAAATCTTGAAGATCACCAAAATGTGGATTTCGAAAGGAATCATGATCCATGCTAATCCTGAAGGACCTGAAGCTAAACGGGTACCTAAATCAACTTAATTGATTATTTTGCAGGGACAGGATCCAAGTACTAAAGTATCTTACATAGAAAATGAATGGATCCTTGATAGCGGTTGCTCCGCTCATATGACTGGGAATGAGGGGTTATTTTCAGATATTCAAAGATTCCATTATGGTCCCAAAGTCAAGTTCGGAGACAACAGCGAAGGCAAAGTTATTGGAAGAGGGTGCATTGAGCGTAATGGATTGAGAATCATCAACGTAGCACTTGTTTCCAACCTGAAGCACAATTTACTTAGCATAAGTCAACTATGCGAGAATGGATACACTGTATCCTTTGTCAATACTGGTTGTTCTATTGCTGACACTGTTACAGGTGAAGTGAAGTTCAGAGGCATCCACAAGGGTGGCCTATACATTGTTGATTGGCAGAGTGGTCAACAACACTCATGATTCTTAGCCTTGAATAAGGAAGAGACAATATGGCTGTGGCACAAGAGGTTTAACCATTTAAATTTTAAGACTATTAACTACCTTGCCAAGAACAAGCTTGTTGTAGGTCTGCCCGCTGAAACTCTTCGCAAAGAAGGGGTGTGCAAAGCATGTCAACAAGGAAAGCAGACAGAGCATCTTTTAAGTCCAATCCTGAGAAGACCACTTCGCAGAGGATCCTATAACTACTACATATGGATCTTTTCAGTCCTGTCACTCCACCCACTGTTTGTAAAAGGATGTATACTCTTGTGGTGGTTGATGACTTTTCCAGGTATACGTGGGTTCGTTTATTGAAGACCAAAGATGAGGTAAAACTCATTCTACCGGAGTTAATCCTCAAGGAGCAAAACTGCAAAGAAGTCACTGTGAAGAGGATTCGCTCTGATAATGGAACAGAGTTCTGTAATGGAGCACTTATGGATTTCTGTGCTGAAGCTGGTATTGCACATGAGAAGTCCACCGCTAGGACTCCTCAGCAGAATGGGCTAGCTGAAAGAAGGAACCGGACGTTGAAGGAGGTCGTTCGTTCAATGCTAGCAGACTCTAAGCTATCTGCTTAGTATTGGGGTGAAGCAGTGATGACGGCCTGCTATACACAGAATAGGAGTGCTATTACTAGCAGATTTAACAAGACTCCCTATGAAGTGTACAACGGTCGTAAGCCCTCTATAACTCATCTTCGTGCATTTGGTTCGACATGTTATATTCATAACAACGGGAAGTCGAAACTTAATACTTTTTCACCTAAGTCAGATGAGGGTGTACTCCTTGGATATGGTCACCCTACTCACAAAGGCTATAGAGTATTAAATAAGACTACCGGAATTTTGGAAATAACATGCAATGTTATTTTTTATGAGTCTACTTTAGTGCGCAGAGCCATTAAAGAAAAAGAGGATAGCAATCATGAGACTAATGATGTCAATGATCAATTGTTCTTAAACTCTTTCGAAAATATGTGTATTGATCCGACTAAGTCTATGAATGACTACAATCCAAACCAGACGCACTCAGCAGGAGACCAGACTCCTGACCAGGCCAGTGATGCTAATGATCATTCTGAGGCCACACCTATTCATTTCAATGATAATCCAGATATCTTGGAGTTGTTCGATAACGAAGAGGAGGAGACATCAAGGTCAACTCCTAATGGTGAAGAAAGAATAGATGTTGTTGTAGGTCTTGGCAGAGGTGCTGCTGAGATTCCAGCTGATGAAGTACCGATTGCTGAAGAAGTCCCAGCTACTAATGAACATGCTGCTGACAATCCAGATGATGTGCACCAGGCGGGTGCTGAGGAGAACGTTGTAGCAGACAATGATCGGGCAGGGGAAGGAAATGCTGAAAGACCAGTTAGACCAACATGGTTGCGCGCTCATTCTCTTGAAGACGTTCTTGGAGACATCAATGATCCTATCCTAACGAGACAAGG